>ML832522.1:52869-65676 GCA_009831015.1 Picea engelmannii
TTGGGATGCAATAAGCATGGATTTTGTGTTGGGTTTTCCAAGAACACAAAAGGGAAGCAATTACATTTTTGTGGTAGTTGATAGATTTTAAAAGATGGCACACTTTATCCCATGCCAGAAAACCAGTGATGCAACGCACATTGCGAATCTGTTTTTCAAGGAAGTTGTGAGACTTCATGGGTTTCCCAGGAGTATTGTCTCAGACATAGATATAAAATTACTTGGTCACTTATGGAGGACATTATGGAAGAAAATGGGAAAATAACTATCCTTTAGTTATGTGTATCACCCTCAAACAGATGGAAAGACTGAGGTGGTAAATCGAAGTTTAGGGAATTTGTTGAGGAGTTTGGTCACTGAACATCATAGCTAGTGGAACCAGATTCTATCACAAGCAGAGTTTGCATACAATGACTTAGTAAATAGGAGTACAAGAAAGAGTCCATTCCATATAGTGTATGGAATGATTCCAAGAGGAGTATCAAAGTTGAGATATCTAGAGAAGAATGAATTCGGAACTGTAGGAGCAAAAGACTTTGTTGCAGGAATGCAGAAGCTTCATAATTATATCAAAGAGTAGTTGCAAAGAAACAGTACATAATGCAAGCACATAGTTGATCATCATAGGAGATAACTCCAATTTGAATTTGGAGATCAAGTTATGGCACATCTCAGGAAGGAAAGGTTGCCAAGGGGAACATATAACAAGTTGAAGATGAAGAAGATATGACCTTGCAAAATCCTAAGGAAGTTTGATGCTAATGCTTATGAGATAGAGCTTCTAGAGTGTGTGATCACACGAGAGGATCAGAAGATTAGCAAGAGATCAAGTGGGAAAAGAAGATGCCTGTAGCAGAAAAGCCACAGATGGAAAAGATCATAGATCAGAGGATTGGTAAGAAGACCAAAAGGAAGACATATTTTGAATATTTGGTAAAGTGGAAAGGACACCCAGTAGAAGATGCCAGTTGGGTAAATGAAGCATATGTCTAGAAGCATGGAAAGTCAATGTAGGAGCTCATGGACAAGAGTCCATGAATGTTTTCCTAGAGGAGTATGATGCAGGAGCATCGTCAACAAAGTGCGGGTGGAGGACAAATCAGCACCCTAGTGCGCCTTTTGAAGTGTTTTTGAATTTTAAATGACATATCAATGTAATATCTGAAAATATTGAAAATTAAAGATGATCTTAAATGTTTAGGAGGTCGATCCATCGCATGAGATCGATGGGGGATGTATTTCGTTTAATGTAGCTAATTTTTGTACAGATTCGATGCATTTTCTCTTATATGTTTGTCTCGAACATTTATTGTAATAAGCCTTAGTAGTTGGTAGCTTTTAACTCGATACGATAGTGCTAAGGTAGTCGGAGGGAAAATCTCAATGAACTCTTTTGTATAAATAATTGTATTGTTTCCTAGAAGAGGTTGTTGAAGGTTGAAGTAGTTTTTATTGTAGAGATTGTTGAAGCTTATCAGAGTAGTGTATGAGCCCATGTATATTTTCATTTGAATGAATATAACAAAGAAGCGTTGATCCCAAATGTTTGGTATTGCTATTGTTGTGTCCACATGAATGAATGAATGGTAGGCTTTTTGTTTAAGTGAAATTCTTTGTTATTTACTCATTCTTATGTTTATGAATGCATTTACATGGTTGAATGTATGGATCTGTGAAATATTAGATAAGTTTCAATTGTTTCTCTTCCATGAGCTTACGCAAGGAGTGCACTGATAGAGTCTTATTCGACTCAGAGCTCAGGAGAGATAAAGTGGAATTTGTATGCAGAGTGTGCATATTGTCCGCAAGGTGTGTGTCAACAGATTCTTTTGACTCGGAAGCTTAGGAGGAGTACCTGGAGAATTTACTCACGAAAGTGTGTGATAATTTATTGAAAGGCATCCACAGATTCAAAATTTGACTAAGTGTCAAAGAATCCCTCTAAGGATTCCAAAGTTCGAAGAAAGACAAGTTCATGAGAGTTAACGATCAAAATCCATTCAGGAGGAAGCGGGATCATTCCAGACCATCAGATTTGGGAGAGTTGCACGGTGGTTAGCCGTGGGTTCCTTCGGAAATTCACGAATCGGAGGATTTGGAGTGTTGAGGAGTGAAAATCCTCGAAGTCGAAAGTCGAAAAGAGATCCTGGCCATTGATTTGAAGCCGAATACATGGTAGTGGATAAGAAAGTTCAGGGACAAGAGATTCGGAGAAATTGTGGAGTGCAAAGGAAAATCTTCGCATAGTCGTGAAGTAGCGAAGTATACGGGATTCGTCGATTAGAGGAGGACACGCATCAAAAGATCGCGGACTTCAGAGGAAAGAGAAAAGGAGAAGGTGGATTCATTGACCAGAAGTCACCCGAAGCTCCAAAAAGGTAAGAGACTAAATCCTAGTCATCGATTTGTGTGGACACGTGGTGTCATCTCTGTCGCTTTGGCAATAGATAACTTCAGGGAAAAGAGGCTTTGGAACATTTGAAACTCCTAAACGTCGAAGCTCCGAAGTAAATCTCAATTGTTGGTTGTTGGAGGAACGTGAACCGTAGATCTCGTTCGGGTAGGTTCACAAGTTCAGGGTTCGGGTAAAAAATCTTCAGCTGCATTCAAAAGCATCAAACGTCGAAGTCGCGAAGCAAATCACATTCATTGGCTTTTGGAAGAACGTGGATCGTAGATCTGGTCCAGGAGAGTTCGTCGGTTCAGGGTTTGGGTAAAAAGGACGAAGCTACATTCAAAAGAATAGAACGTTGAAGGTCTGAAGCAGATCACAGTTGTTGGCTATGAGCGGAGTGTGGGTCGTAGATATATCCCGTGTGTTTTCATTGATTCATAGGTCAACGAAAAAGGGGTAAGTTTCTCTCAAAATAGTCGAAACCCAAAATCGCGAAGGGAGTTGGCCTGAGGTCATAGCTCATGGTTGTATGATAAGATGAGTCTAGCACAGGAGCTTGTACTCACGAACTAGTGTTTCCAAAAGCACCATAAAACTGTTGTGCAGGTAAGTTGAACCTGCGGGTGACATCAAAGGGACTTATGTGTCATTTTGTTTAGGGTCTAATGGAGGCCCGAAGAGCCGATCTAGCTTAGTGTTTTGAAGATTCTTGATCGGGAGGTTGAGCATCCTCGAGGAGAGAAGGGAGGTCTGCATCGAACCTGTTGATTCATGGAAAGCTCTGAAGCCCGGAGCGTAGAGAAAAGATACACCGTTGATCTGAGGCAAACGCCAGCCATCCGATCTATATATTAGGAGTTTGTGAGTTTGAGTTAGTTGTATGTTTGAGAGGGTAGAAATCCCAAAGTGCGAAGGCTCAAAACTTCTATAAGTCATAGATCTCGACATATGCTAAGAACCATTGATCCTTGTCATTGTTTGGCCATTCGCATATTCAGTGTTCGGGAAATTCGTGAGTTGTTATTGTTGGAGCTCCCAAAGTCAGAAGTCTTGAATTCCTTGTTGAAGGGGAAATTTATCCCACGGATTTGGCCCAAGGTCATGCAGATTTATCCACATGGATAAATAGACCCTCATGAATGCATATTTTTGCGTAGGGAAGAGAGATAAGGCATGTGGCACATAGATTTTGTGGGCTCAACAGGGACCTGAGAGTTGATTCGACTCCCTACCATATTGAATGATCCTTAGACCGGGAGGTCGTGCAGGCCCCTGAGGTGGTGGGCGTTTGCGTCAAGTGGTATCAGAGCATAGAATTTGTCTGCAAACAACATCCAAAAGAGAATACTTTTCTGATATTTTCAAGTGGTGTAAAGAAAACTTGGAACCATGCCGCCAAGGAGACGCAAAAAGAGAACCGTAATTGATGAAGCCATGGGAGAAGAGATGAGAGAACTTCGTGTGAGATTAGATACTATGGAGACAATACAGAGAAGTGAACTTGATGTTGGTGATGTTAGTGAGTCTGAAAATGAAGAATGTGAGGTAGAAGAAGTTGCAGGAGAACAAGCAGTAGAGGAGCAGTTGTCGAGAGTTGTTGTCAAGTTGGAAACCAGAGAAAAATTAGAGATCCCAATGTATGAAGGTAATTTGGATGTTGAAGATCTTCTCGAATGGATAAGTGTTTTAGACAAGTACTTTGACGATGAGGATATTGATGATAAGAACAAGGTAAAGCATGTTGTGACCATATTGAAAGGACATGCATCGTTATGGTGGGACGAATTGCAAGCTGACAGAAGATGCAAAGGTAAGTCTAAAATCAAGAATTAGGATAGAATGGTAGCGAAGTTGAAAGATAAATTCATACCCAAATATTATCAGATAAATATGTTTAGAAAACTACAGAATCTGAGACAGAAAGGTTTTTCGATGAAATAATACACCAAAGAGTTTTACAAGCTGAACATAAGAGTAGGACATAGGGAGAATGATGAAGAAAAGATTTATAGGTACATTAATGGCCTGAGATATGAAATCCAGGATGATATCAGCATGATGACAATGAGACCAGTGGAATATGATTATCAAGTAGCCCTGAAGGCAGAGGAAAACTTGGCCAGAAAGCAAATTCAATGGAACAGAGGAAAAAGTCCAAGCAGAGGTAGAGGTGTTGTCAAATAAAAGTTCCAGAAGCCCGGAGTTGAAGTTGGAAAGTATCACAGTCAGACAGAGAAAGGAGGAAGTTCTAGAGGAGGAAACTATGGTGGAAGAAGTGATTTTCCCAGAGGAAGAGGTAGAGGAAGAGGAGGAGAACTGAAGTATTATGCATGTGGAAAAACAAGTCACATGTCTTGGGAATGTCCTGAGAAGAAGAATGTAGGAACTGGAGAAGATCACATTTCTGAAACACAGAAGAAGAATATGGAGATAGAAATGAAGGAAGAAGTAGAAAAAGAAGGAATATAACTCATGATGAGGAAATTTCTCGTGAATCCAGAGAAGGAGGAAAGAGAACCAATGCAGAGAAACAATATGTTTAGAACTGCTTGCAAGACCAGAGATAGGGTATGCAAGGTGATTATAGACAATGGGAGTACTAATAATTTGGTACCCACGAAGATGGTGGAGACGCTGAAGTTGGATACAACTGCACATCTGAATCCGTATGAGGTGTCGTGGTTGCAGAAAGGAAATCAAGTCATGGTAAGTCGACAGTGTAAAGTTGAAATTAAAATAAGTGGTTATAAAGATGAAGTTCTATGTGATGTTTATCATGTTCTGTTGGGAAGACCGTGGCAATATGACAGGAACGTCATACATGATGGGAGGAAGAACACTTATACCCTGGAGAAGAATGGTTGTAAGAATATGTTGTTTAACATATAAGACAAAGGAGTCAAAGAAGAAGCTAGTCCAAGATACTTCTCATGAGTGGGAAGGAACTCTTGAAGGAAGTCAAGAAGGAACAAGAAATGTAGTTCGTTGTTGTAGGTAATCTGAGATTCATTTTCACAAGAATTTCTATTGATGATTTTCATGTAGAAGTCCAAGAATTATTAGATGAGTTTGTTGATATTGTGGTGGATGAGTTACCTCACTCTTTACCGCCCATCAGGAGTATCATTCATCATATTGACCTTATTCCAGGAGAAAGTCTGCCAAACAAAGCAACGTACAGATTGACACCTCAAGAGATTGAAGATGTTAAGAATCAAGTCCAAGATTTGTTGGATAAGGGTTTGGTCAAGGAAAGTTTGAGTATGTGCGTAGTACCAATTGTGTTGAGTCCAAAGAAAGATGGAGGTTGGATAATGTGTACAGATTCTAGAGCCATCAACAAGATAACCATCAGGTATAGATTTCCTTTACCCTGAATGGATGATTTGATGGATTGTTTAAGTGGAGATAGTTATTTTTCCATGATAGAATTGAAGAGTGGCTATCATCAGATAAGGATGAGAGAGAGAGATGAATAGAAGACAACATTCAAAACAAATGGAGGATTATATGAGTGGTTTGTTATGTTGTTTGTCTTAACAAATTCCCCAAGTACGTTTATGAGGTTGATGAATGAAGTAGTAAAATATTTTATTGGTAAGTTTGTAATTGTTAATTTGGATGATATATTAATTTTCAGTAAGACTGAAGAGGAGCACTTGAGACATTTGAAGATGGTGTTGAGGAGACTACAGCAAGAGAAGTTGTTGGTGAATTTGAAGAAGTGTTCTTTCATGAAAACATAACTTATATATATAGGGTTTGTAATCTCTTAAAATGAATTGAAGATGGATCCAGAGAAGGTGAGGGAAATCATATATTGGCCTTCTCCAAGAAGTGTATTCGAGGTAAGAAGTTTTCATGGATTGGCGAGTTTTTACAGGAAATTCAATAGCATGTGTGCACCTATATTGGACACTATAAAGAAGGAGCATAAGTATTTTAATTGGATAGAAGAGGCTGAAAAAGGATTTAGAATGTTGAAAGAAAATATAATAGAACAACCTATTCTAGTTCTCCCGGATTTTAGGAAGACATTTCAGGTAAAGTGTGATGCTAGTGGAGTAGCCATTGGCACAGTTTTGAGTCAAGACAATAAGCCTCTTGATTAATTCAGTGAGAAGTTGAATGATGTTAAGAGGAAGTATTCCACATATGGTAAGGAATTTTATGTTGTAATTCAAGTTTGAAAAAGGGGAGACATTATATTATCCCGAAGGATTTTGTTTTGTATACTGATAATCATGGTTTACATATCATAACCATACAAGAAAAAATAAACCTGAGACATGCCAAATGGGTAGAATTCATGCAGAATTTTACTTTTTTTACTAAGAATATTTGTGGAAGCGCTAACAAAGTTGCATATGCTTTGAGTAGGAGATGTTTGATCTTGCAAGAACTTCAAGTGGATACCTTAGGATTTGAACACCTCAAGGAGATGTATCGAGAAGATCTAGATTTCAAAGAATCTTATGAAGCATGTGAGAACCCTTTACTGAGGGACGGAAATCAGTGGATGGAATATCTAATCCAGGATGGACTATTGTTCAAAGGAAGTCAATTGTGTATCCCAAAATGCTCAATGAGGGGTAACTTGCTAAAGGAGAAACATAACGGAGGATTGGTTGGACATTTTGGCCATGATAACACATATGCGCATTTGATTTCTTCGTACCATTGGCCAGGCATGAGGTGTGATGTGAAGAAATTTGTAGACAGATGCAGAATCTGCCAGTATGCTAACAGAAAGAAGTAGAACACCAGATTGTATCAACCATTGTCTATTCTAGACAGGTCATGGGATGTTATAAGCATGGATTTTGTTTTGGGATTTCCAAGAACCCAGAGAGGAAGTGATTCAATCTTTGTGGTGGTTGAAATATTTTTAAAGATGGCACATTTCATACCGTGTCACAAAACCAGCGATGCTACTCACATAGCGAATTTGTTTTTCAAGGAAATTGTGAGATTGCATGGGTTGCCTAGAAGTATTGTTTCTAACAGAGATACTAAATTTGTGGGACACTTTTGGAGAACCTTGTGGAAGAAGTTGGGGAAAAAAATTTCTTTTAGTTTAGCATATCATCCTCAGACAAACAGACATACTGAGGTAGTAAATTGAAGCTTATGGAATTTGTTGAGGAGTTTGGTCATTGAACATCACAGTCAGTGGGATCAAATTCCGCCCCAAGTAGAGTTTGCCTATAATGATTCGTCGAATAGGAGCACTAGTAAAAGCCCATTTCAAATAGTATATGGAATGCACCCAATAGGAATTTCAAAGTTGAGAGATTTGGGACGAGATGAGTTCTGAAGCACAGGAGTAGAGGATTTTGTTGCGAAAATGTAGAAATTGCATGATCAGATCAAGGGACAACTACAGAATAGCAGACAGAAGTAAAAAAGTAGAGTAGACCAAAGAAGAAGAAAGGTAATTTTTGAAGTTGGAGATCAGTTTTTAGCACACCTGGGGAAAGAGAGATTTTTTAAAGTAAATTATAACAAGTTGAAGATGAAGAAGATAGGACCATGTAGGATCCTCAGAAATTTTGTTGTGAATGATTATGAGATTGAATTTCCAGAAGACATTAGAATATCACCAATATTCAATGTAGAAAACATGTACCCTTACAGGATGGATGATACAAGAGGAATAGATGGACAGGAGGAGATTCAATGGAAACAGCAGATGCCCATAGCAGAGAAGCCACGGATGGAGAATATTTTTTATCATAGATTTGCTAAGAAGACCAGAAGGAAATTTTATTATGAATATATGGTTAACTGGAAAGATCATCCAGCGGAAGATGCCAGTTGGATAACTGAGACTGATATCCAGAAGCATGGAAATACAGTGCATGATCTCATGGATAGGAGTCCATGAATTGTTTTGTCCAAAGGAGTATGATGAAAGAGCATCATCATCAACGTTCAATGAGGTCAAGCGGAGGATAACTCAGCCTCCAGCGTGCATCTTTCAAACTATTTTGAAACCCAAGGAGAGAGCATCGTTTTGATGTTTTGAAAGTATTGTAATTAAAGTGTTTTTAATGTTTTGAGGATTGAGCCACCATATGAGATCGCGAGAGATTGTAATTTCTTTCATGACTAAGGGGTTGTACACATATTGAGAATCAACTCGTATCTGGGTTGTAAATTTCATTTATTGTAATAATGCTTAGTGGTAGAATGCTTTGATTACGATATATAGCACTAGAGTAGTCGTTAGGAAGGCTCAAGAAGCCCCTCCATGTATAAATATGTAACATCCCGCTCTGACACATTGAGCGAACTTATTCTTTGAGGACACTTGCTCGCAAGTGATCCAGATTACTATGCCATTAAAACTTTTAATTTTGATTATGATGCGTTATGGGTTGATGACATGTTGTTTTACTGCATTGATGTAACACCCTGTTTCCCCCAGTTTGTAAAATTAACTGGACTGGCCAAGAACTCTGGCAAACTCATGAATGTGAACATGTGATGTGAATGGACCTTATGGAAAAGGTCAATAAATGTGAATCACATTGTGAATTTATATTGCAGGACTGCTGAGAGGGGACGTGCAGAAAAGAGACCACGATGGTGGTGGAACGCACCTAAAAATATTGCGTTAACTTCCATCGAGAATTAATACCGTATTTGGACTCCACTGGCCCGGAGAACCAAAAGCGGCTCGCTGGCCCTGAATTAAATGCCTCACAGACTGGTAGGTAGATGGCTCCTCAGGAATTAATGAGGGATGGGGAGGTGAACCGCCCATTCGTAGAGCCATCATGACTGGCCAGTGCGAGGGTAATCGCGCCACATGCAACCTTACAAGAGGATAAGGCGTGGGGTAGAAGCGATTGCGGGGGGCAGATGCGAGGGGAGAACTCTGGCAATACGCAGAGTGAGTGATAGCAGAGAGGAAGGAGAGTAACCTTCTCTCCTGGTCACTGGCAAACAGGGATGCAGTCTCAGAGCATCGTGGTCTCAGCTCGGGGGTGGCTAGCGGTAAATCCGCTGGGAGTCGCTAAGCCTACGGTTGCGTGGAAACGAGCACCCCTCTCAGCAGTTGCATAACCCCTGGTGTTATTTCTGATAAGTGTTTTGCCTCTGGCATCTTGATATATATATATATGTGTGTGTGTGTGTGTGTGTGTGTGTGTGTGTGTGTGTGTGCCTATTCTGATAATTATGCTCATAAGCTGTGAAACTGTGAATGATTTCATTATAAGAATGACTGTATGGTGTTTTGATCAGTACTAGTAGTTGTATATTTATATGGAAAGACTACGTATGTTTTATGTCTTCATGAATTCGTTATTTGCGTGCGTATTGATCAAATTCAGACTTCACGTCTGGTTCTTAGGAGGAATACATCCTTATATACCTCAGGTAATACCCTGAGTAAACCTCCCCATAGAAATACCTTCCTTGAAAATCCCATCAAGAACCGGGAAGGCGGTTGTGAAGGCGTAAGGCCTTAGTGACTCTGCATGAGGAGGAACGATCTTCTTGAAGACCGAGATGACAACATAAGGATGAAGTAACGAATCGACAGATGAGATTCTGTCGGGAGATCTGTGGTCACTCACGACCGTCATATCGAAAGGAGAAGATGGAGTGTTAGGTACCTTAATCTTATAGGTATTAATTGACGGACGAGATTTCGTTGGGGAGTCTGCAGTCACCCATGACCGTTAGATTAGTAGGAGAACGTAGGGCGTTAAATGCCTTACCACTTGGTTTTCATGTGTCTTCGTGGGTAGCGAAGAGTTTAGGACCGTAGATCCCCAAGGTTCATGAGAGTATCTGGACCGTGGATCTTTTCCACACCCAGGGAGTCGTGGAAGAATGCATGGGTAGGAACCATTATGAGTCGTCAAATATTGGTTGAAGAACCCGACAACCGTTGGATCTATCAGGAGATACCCGAGGGTTAAGACTCTAGTGTATTAGAGGAGAAAAACCCCAGAATGGATCTAAGTTTTCTGATTAACAGAGGTCACGTGTCAAGAAATCACCCATTTCGAGAAATCGGGGATCGCGGAATCGGGATTCCTGTTGACAAGAGATCGGGTCTTTCCATTGTGGAAATCACGGGATAGATCTAAGTCATCCGATTGACGGAGGCCACATGTCGTAAGATCTCCCATTACGGGAAATCAGGAATTGGGGATTTGGGAGTCCTGTTGACAATAGGTCGGGCTCTCGCCTTGATAAATCCTGACGGAAGAGAGGTTGTGGTCATATGGGAAGAGGCCATATCGACCAATGCTTAACCCAAGGGGCTAACCTCCGATTGAGGTTCGTTCGACACTTCGGCATTTCAGCATTCGGGATACCAAAGGGACATGTTTCCCTGTGCTCTCAAACCCCAAAGTCCAGACTTATAAACCTCGAGATGTTAGCATGTGGTCAGGCTCTGACGAATGGTTAGGATCCTCTCGGAGGATCCTGGGTATAGGATGACCGTATGATGTGAGGTAGAGATGTCATCTTTACGCTGGGGTGTGAATGCACATAAAGGTAAGTAGCGAGCAGATCTGGATGGCCAGAGTCCACCCGCCCAGATCTACAGCTGAGGACGCATTCCGGAGCCCCCTTGCCATTCTTCTTTTAATGGGGTGTTCCAGAATTGGACACGCAACTCTCGAACGGTCAATATTAATTCATCATGATCAACGACTCTCAAGTGGATTCCGGACCCCCCTTTCCATTCTGCCTTTAATGGGGGGGGTCCGGAATAGTGTGGCATGGGAAGTGGGCCCCCCCTCCTGTCATGTCGACTACCATGTTGAGTTTCCCTTTTTTCCACCTGTATTCCACCTGTATCAGAGCATGGTTACAACACTCGGCCTGATTGGGCTCATGCACGAGTCGCGCATAAGCTCCGTTCGAAGTACTCCTATGAAGAGTAACCCCCTATCGTAACTCTCTTGTCCAGGATTGAACGCAGATTATAAAAATATATCTAATTCTTGACTAACAATCGGCGTTTTTCTTTTCACCTAAGCGGACGATCAGCCACGGGAAATTACAGATGCAGAGAATGGTGACTCACGAAGAGGTGGGTGAAGGCTCCCACAACAGAGACGAAGATTCTGACGAAAGAAGAGCAATAGGAACCCCTCCAGACCTAGCCGAGACTATGAGGAGTCTCATGGTTGAGTTGCAAAGCTGCAAGGTCGACAATGAAAGGATGATAAAAGAAGAAGAAAAGCAAACCAAAATTAATGCAGTGTTACTGCAGAGCTTATCCGACCTACAGTGACAAATGCAGCATGAACCCGAAGTACAAAAACATGGTCATGTCAGTGGCCATACTGAGAGAAGCACCTCAAGAAAGGTCCACCCCAGAGGTAAAGGACCAGTGCCCGACGATTCCACTGAGAAGGAAGTTGAGGATTGATCTAAAAATGAAGAAGACTTGAAAAACTTGAATAAATATTGCAAGTGAAATGTTATGTGTTTAAATAAATAGGATCAATTTGCAACACATAAATTTAGGATTACTTATGCAAAATACACATATATAGCAGCATAAACATTGAACATAAACACATGTGCACAGCAATTGATAAATGAGTTCACCCCTCTTATGGGCTACATCTCCTGATCCAGCTTCCAATGGATCATTATTATTAATTTCTCAAAAAGTGCTCAAAAACATGTCTTACAATGCTCAAACTGACAAACCGACTGCTCCAATGGCTTCCCAGCGTCCCAAAACCCCTGTCTGGGCTCTTTCGGCACCTCAATCGGTCGAAAAATGAAGAAGTNCGACTGCTCCAATGGCTTCCCAGCGTCCCAAAACCCCTGTCTGGGCTCTTTCGGCACCTCAATCGGTCGAAAAATGAAGAAGTTAGGCCTCCTGGAAGTCTCCCTCTTCAAGCTTGTTGTCTCTGGTTCTACAATTCGCACCCTCCTTGAACAAACCTGGCTCACACGCTCTTTTAAGCGTAAAAACTCAGTCCCGTACACAACCGCGCACCGGTACAAACCGTAGGACGGTTAAGGCGCCTCCAGCCCCTAATCGCCTCGGCCCCTGGGCATGTGGCGCATAGAATCGCGCGCAAGGCATAATGGTGGTTAAACCGTTTGAAACCGTGCAACTCCCGTTTGGGTCCCACGCCAACATTTAACACGCGGTTACATAGAGTCACGGGTCGTGGTTTCAAACCCCACGCATATACATATAAAATACATTGCAATGCAATGCATTACAATACAATGTAATATAATGAAACGCGCATGCACCAAAACATTTGGGCTATAATATGTTGGGTCATATGCAATGTAATACGTCCACGGGTCGGGGCTAAGCCCCGGCCCGCCCCCCTTTCCAATCAATACAACACATCAATTTAAATATATGTGCGTTGACTTCTATAACAAGGAACATCGACGGGAAAGTTGGT
>ML832522.1:70738-92617 GCA_009831015.1 Picea engelmannii
AAACATGTCTTACAATGCTCAAACTAACAAACCGACTACTCCAATGGCTTCCCAGCGTCCCAAAACCCCTGTCTGGGCTCTTTTGGCACCTCAATCGGTCGAAAAATGAAGAAGTTAGGCCTCCTGGAAGTCTCCCTCTTCAAGCTTGTTGTCTCTGGTTCTACAATTTGCACCCTCCTTGAACAAACCTGGCTCACACGCTCTTTTAAGCATAAAAACTCAGTCCTGTATGCAACCGTGCACCGGTACAAACCATAGGACGATGAAGGCGCCTCCAGCCCCTAATCGCCTCGGCCCCTGGGCATGTGGTGCATAGAACCGCGTGCAAGGCATAATGGTGGTTAAACTGTTTGAAACCGTGCAACTCCCGTTTGGGTCCCGTGCCAACATTTAACACGCGGTTACATAGAGTCACGAGTCGTGGTTTCAAACCCCACGCATATACATATAAAATACATTGCAATGCAATGCATTGCAATACAATGTAATATAATGAAACGCGCGTGTGCCAAAACATTCGGGCTATAATATGTTGGGTCATATGCAATGTAATACGTCCACGGGTCGGGGATAAACCTTGGCCCACCCCCTTTCCAATCAATACAACACATCAATTTAAATATATGTGCGTTGACTTCTATAACAAGGAACATCGGCGGGAAAGTTGGTTATTGGAATTTGTTAAGGTATTATGTGGAGGAGAGGTCCGGGGGTCGAACCTCGCGGCCTCCAACATTTTATACATAAACTCCTTAGCCAACCAGTGAGCGACACATGGCGCCCTTGGATTGGGCCACGTGTCCTCTTATTATTGGCCACCCAATGACACATGTCAACACCGTACTCACCAACAACCGACCAATGAAAATGTGCCACATCATCCAACTGCCACATCATCATGATGGTACGGCCCTGACACGTCATCGTATGGACTGTACGGACAGGTACAGTCAGCATCCAAAAATTTTGTCTATTTGCCTTAGCGAACAGATCGCGATATCTTCTCCATACGGACTCCATTTGAGAAAGTAAATATACCGTCGGAATCACGAAGACGAGACGGACGCAATGACATGGTTTTCGTCGCATTCCAAGCACTTTGAAAATTGAGCAAAATTTGATCCCCTGATCAGGGATTCAAAAGGCTCTTCCAGCAGCAGTACCAGTTCCTACTCTCAAAGAAAACAGAAGAAGCAAAAGACTTCCAAGAGTCATAAATTTAAGGAATTCAAAAAGGCCAAACCTCCCTCCTTCGACAGTGAGATAAAGAAGGGAGAGGAAGCCGAGGCCTGGCTACTGGGACTGAAGAAATATTTCCGAGTCCATGATTTTTCAGAGAATTTGAAGGCCCGAGTGGCCACTTTCAATCTAAACGGAAAGAATTCCATCTAGTGGAAATACCTTAAGAATATGAAAGGGGTCCACGAGGAGGACATGTCTTGGAAACAGTTTGAAAAGTACTTCCGGAAGAAGTATTTGTCGGAAAGATATTTCGACGAGAAGGCTAAAGAGTTTTATGAACTCAAACTAGGGCAACTCACTATAGAGGAATATGTTAATAAATTTCTCAACTTATTGAGATAGGTACCTTACATCAAAGCAGAGAAGGCGAAGGCGCAACGCTTCATCAGTGGGCTACCCAAGGAATATCGAAACCGAATTGAATTCGACGAGCCAAAAACTTTAGAGGACACTATTCGAAAAGCAACATATTGTCATGAACAATATGGACATCGGGCAGAGTCTCGTGGAGACTGGAGACAGAAGAATGGTTTGAAATTTCAGAACAAGGGGATCAAATCCTCAGGATTTAAGAACTACAAGAAGAACCTCAGAATGAACTTTCCAACCCGGAGTGTACTCCAGCAGAACTTTTCCTCGGTGGACGGAAATAAAACTGCTGGACTTATACCAGTGAAGATTGATAACCCAAAGAGAGAACCTATGAAATGTTGGGGTTGCGAAGAAGAGCACCTCCTGAGAGACTGTCCACATCGACAACAGAACAGTCGGAAAGTTTATAATGTTCAGGAAGCAACCACAGTCAATGATGTGGCAAGGAGTGTGCCGCAGATTTATGCAGCCTTGGATAATAACCAAGCTGACCACCAAGCTTCAATGGTGGAAATAGAAGGTATGATTTTCAACCATCTAGTGTCTTTTTTGGTTGACCCTGGTTCAAATTTGAGTTATGTAGCCCCTAAAGCTGTTTATAAGTGTAAGCTACAGCCACAAAAGCAAACTAAGCCATGGTTGGTACAGTTAGCCACTGGCACCAAAAGAAAGGTAGTAGTGGTCATACCAGCCTGCCAACTAAGGTTGGGTGAATTCCCCACCCAAGCAACCCTTAATGTATTACCCCTAGGATCATACGATATGTTGATTAGTATGGACTGGTTGGCCGCCCATAAAGCCAAACTGGACTATTACCATAAAACCTTAGAATGTGTGAGCAAAGAAGGAAAAAGGATAACCCTTCAAGGGATCCGAAAACCGGTCTCGGTGAGACAAATATCAGCCCTGCAAATGAGAAAGTATTGCTGAAAGGGATGTCCCCTATATGCGATACAGGTGTTAAAAACAATCAAAGGCGCTAAACCAAGCCCTGACGATCACCCTATCCTGAGGGAATAGAGAGATGTGTTTCTGGAAGAGGTACCGAGTCTACCTCCGAGAAGGGACATTGACTTCTCGATAGAACTCGCACCAGAAGCGGTGCATGTGTCTAGGACACCCTACCAGATGAGCACACCTGAGTTAGTTGAACTCAAATTACAATTAAAAGAAATGATGGCTAAGGGTTATATTCGACCCAGCGTGTCCCCATGGGGAGCACCAGTCCTGTTTGTTAAAAAGAAGGATGGCACCCTCAGACTGTGTATAGATTATAGACAACTTAATAAGGTAACCATAAAGAACAAGTACCCCTTGCCCATGATCGATGATCTATTCGATCAGTTGGGGGGTGCGTCTATTTTCTCAAAGATTGACTTGAGGTAGGGATACCATCAAGTCCGAATTAAGGGTGAAAACATCCATAAAACTGCTTTCCGGACACGGTATGGTCATTATGAGTTTGTGGTAGTGCCATTTGGGTTAACCAATGCCCCTGACACTTTCATGTCCTTAATGAACAATGTACTCAGTAAATTTTTAGATAAATTTCTACTAGTTTTTATTGATGACATATTAATCTACTCTAAGAATAGAGAAGAACATGAAGAGCATCTTAGACTTGTGTTGCAAGTGCTAAGAGAGAATCAGCTCTATGTTAAATTCAACAAATGTGACTTCTTTCAGAAGCAAATACATTACTTGGGACATGTTTTGTCCGAGGAAGGGGTAGTAGTAGATCCTGACAAGATCAGGTCTATCATGGAATGGCCTACCCCAAAGGATGTCTCAGACATCAGATCCTTTATGGGATTAGCGGGATACTATAGGAGATTTATAAAAGGATTCTCCAAGATTGGTTGTCCAATCACTGCCCTCCAAAAGAAGGGGACAAAATTCATGTGGACACAACAATGTGAAGAAAGATTTCAAACCTTGAAACATCTACTAACCCATGCACCTGTGTTGAAAATCGTTGACCCAGAAGCTGACTTCCTTGTGTGCACAGATGCCTGTAAGGAAGGGCTCGAAGGAGTCCTTATGCAAGAAGGAAATGTGATCTGCTATGAATCCCAAAAATTGAATGAACATGAGGTCAACTATGTGACTCATGATCTAGAACTGGCGGCCATAGTGCTAGGCCTCCGTAGGTAATTCGGGGGTTCTGATTCGGAAGAAAACTAAAAAAATCCGATTTAGGTAGTGGGCATGTGACAATTGACATAGACATGTGCAATCAACTCGGTTTACTGAGTGTGCAGGATTATGGACCTCAAGGATGCAGAGGCATCGATGGAACCCCTTGGACTCTTGATCGAGTCAGGGAGTGTACCATTGGGGTTTGATTGTTTTACTGTGATATTAGTGCATCTGATTAGATGATATGATATGGATATGTTTTGACATGATTTTTTGATGATGTAGGCTGACGATAGCTTGCCGACCAGACTCACATGTGGAGTAAAGGGGTCACGCACAACTACCAGAGATGTTGAGGGAGACGTGTGGACAACAGCCCTGCCACAGCTTACTAGCACTCCTGTCGTGGCTCGAACTGTAGGTTAACGTTTACCTAGTTCGAGAGGACCCACGATGTCGTGAGGGCAGACTGCGACAGCCGCTCACGATGATTATAAGGGGCGCGCAATAAGTCGGGGGCCTTATTCCTTAGAGGCCCTTAGTCTCCCACAAGTTCACCTGGCAGAGTATTGACTCCAAGGGTTATTGATGTCTACCAAGTTAGTCAAGAGGCGAGTGGCACCCTTGGAGTACATGGTGCATCCTGAAGGGCACGTCGCGCAAGAAAAATGGAAATAGGTAAGTGGCACCCTTGGAGCATGTAGTGCGTCCTGAAGGGCACATCGCGCAAGGGAACAGATGAGGCGAGTGGCACCCTTGGAGCACCTAGTGCGTCCTGAAGGGCACGTCGCGTTGTTATTAATAAATGAATGAACCTAGACAGCCTTAGGATGAACATTGTGATAAGAATTTTTAAAAACATTTTCCCTAATAAAATGTCGCCCATCACAAAAAATTAAGGTCTAGGTCTAAATCATGCTAGTGGTAAAATTTTATCCTTTTTATAAAAACAAAATGGTATATATATATATACATATATATATAATAAAATTAAAAACAAAATAAATAAAGAGTATGATCTTCGTTAAATCTCGTAACACGGAGGGAGTAAGAAATTTAATTTATTCATATAAAAAAAATCTTTGTTGGAATAAAAAAAAGGGGGGGGAATTAATTGTTTTATCTTTTAGATAATTTAAAGTATACTAGTTAAATGAGATAACGGAAAAATGGTTAATTTCCACCTGCCTTTTTGAGTTCTAATTAAAAAGGGAAAAGAGGAAAAATCTAAAAAAATAGGAAACTAGGAAAAGACGTAAACATAAAAGGGAAAAAGGAGAACATAAGGGAAAAAGCAAAAAGTCAAACTTAGAAAAAGTATCTACCATTTAAGATCTTTCTAATTTAAACTGAACTAGCAATTTAATAATAGGGAAAGCCATTAAAACCTGTAAGAGAATTTGGGGACACCTAGGAGTAACTCTAGGTGGGTGAGGTAAATAAAGATAATTAATTAATTAAAGAAATTAATTTATGGAGGAAGGAAGGGGGTGGGTGACACTTGTACGAGGAGGAATTTTTAGGATTTAAATTTTAACAACTTAATTAAACGAGATTTTAGGAAAGTAAGGAACCATGAAATTCTATATAATGAAGGGAGGAGATGGAGGTTGGAGGATCTTCTGTTTGCGTAACTTTACGCTGCAGAAATATCTTCTTGACTGACTTAACTTGTGGGAGTTGGGATACCCAACTCGGTGAGGAGTGGTAGCTCGGCCTTGCGAGGTGAGCTGGGAGCTAGTCAAAATCTCTGGATAGTGAGTGGGTGGCCCCTTTGTGGCTCGGAGGGCTAAGGGGGAAGAAGAGTACCCCTAGCATTGGTTGAGAGGTACCGGTGAAGTCTCGACGGTCGGCGAGCTGGAGTTGCACAGAGCGGGCGATCAGGCAATGGTACGCTCTCTTCATTTTTGTATGGTAGAATGTATTAGGACTTATGCTTGGATCTGCTTATTTAATGGAGAAGTAAACTAATGTTTTTTTTTTAATTGATGACTGAAACTTTCCTTACCCTAGCTCGATGGTTGTTGACTCCCATGGCCTTCATTTTCCCACATGTCCTGACCACCTTGTTGTGTTGATTGTGACATTCGTGGTTCATTAGCCTTCACCCCTAGCTCACCAGTCCTCCCCCGAGCAGTCGGCTAGGAGCCTAATCTACAGTCATCGCCTTAGTGTTAAAAGACCTATGGATCTCAACGCCCTGCTTTTTTGTGCGAGGATGATGAGCGAAGGACAAACCGGTTAGTTGGCTACCCTTGTTGTTTGTCCCTGGTTGATTGTTGATTCCGCCATCTGGCAACGACCTCTACGTGTGGATTATTTGGTGTCCTAGTTGGTTTTCTCTATGCCTTAACTGATAGAACCCCTACAATCATTCCATGACCTTTCCCATTAGATCCTTGTGTTCTCTTACTGTTGTCTGCATTATATTGGGGTTATAGCAATGGAAGCACGGATTGATTCCCTCTCTGCAAATTTTTGGGTATTCTGGCAATGGAAAAACGCAATGGTTTCATGTCTGCATTTTTATTATTTTATATTTTGGCAATGAAAAAAAAAAACGAATTGATTTCAGGTCTGCAATTTTTATAGTGGTATCGTGGAAATGGAAAAACATTTTATTTGATTTCCTGTCTACATTTATATTTGTGTTCGGGAAATGAAAAACGTTTTTGTATACCTGTCTGCATTGTATTGGTACTCTGGCAACGGGAAGAACGCTTGATTTCCTATCTGCATTTTATATTGGTGTCCGGGAGATGAAAAACATTTTTGTATTCATGTCTACGTGGCATTGGTATCCTGGCAATGGAAAACGAATTCATTTCCATGTCTACATTTTGCCAGTGTTTTTCCCTTTTAAATGATGATGGCAACATGGAGTTCCTTCTGGTGCATTTTGGGCACATCATTCTGCATATTTTAAATACAGATAGCCATGAATGTCCTTCTGGTGTGTCCCTGTACATGTTTTTCCCCTTTAAATTGAGACTGTGATTGTTGTGTAAATGCTCACAATTTTGCCATCCAAAACGTGACCGAGTTGTTGTTAAATTACCCACATTTTTGCTCTTAAAGAATGACATAGACTGATGTTTAAATGCCCACAGTTTTTGCCTTTAACATGTGAAGATATTGCTATTAAATCACCCACGTTTTTGCTCTTAAAGAATGACATAGATTGTTCTTTAAATGCCCATGATTTTTGCCTTTAACATGTGAAGATATTGTTGTTAAATCACCCACATTTTTGCTCTTAAAGAATGACATAGACTGTTGTTTAAATGCCCACGATTTTTGCCTTTAAAACATGAAGAGATTGTTGTTAAATCACCCACTTTTTTGCTCTTAAAGAATGACATAGACTGCAGCTTAAATGCCCACGATTTTTGCCTTTAAAACGTGAAGAGATTGTTGTTAAATTACCCACGTTTTTGCTTTTAAAAAATGACATAGACTGTTGTTAAATGCCCACGAATTCGCCTTCAAAACTGGTGATTGTTTTGTTGGGAATAACCACGGTTGGAATTTAAAAACGGATTGTGTAGACCAACATTTTCAGCTTGTTTCGGCGTGTTTTCATCACTGAGTTTACACCATGTTTTACCATTGAATCTACAGTGTATTATTCACTGAATCCAAGCGATTCCATCATTGATTACAACGTGTTTTTATCTCTGAGTTTTTACTATGTATACCACTGAGTTTGTTGTTAAATGACTACGAATTTACCCGAACAATTGCTACAGTTAATTGGCTTGTTAATTGCAATGTTAAATGCTATATTAATTGCCTTACTAAATTCCAGAACAATTGCTACAGCACTGTGAATGGTCAGGAGATTCCTACTTATTGATTAAATGCCACAACGAGTTAAACGGTTAACAGTTATGTAAATTGTCTTGTTTTTGTGCTATTAATCATTATGTTAACCATCATATAAATTGTCTCGCTACTATTATATTAATTGTTATGTTAATTAACATGATAATCGCCTTGTTAGTGCTATAATACTTGTTATGAAAATAGTCATGCAAACTACCCTGTTATTTCTCAATTAATTGATTATGTTAATCATTATGTTAAATGCCTTGTTAACTGTTGTAATAAATTGTTATGTAATAGATATGTAATTACCTTGTTGATTTGCTACAACAATGTTATTAGCTGGCAGTTTCCTCCTCAATGATAATAAACAGCTAGTGTGGTTAGTTCAGTCATTATATCTAGACTAATGTTGAGGTTTAACTGTTCATAAGTGCTATAGGTAGCATTCCACTTTAAGAATGTTAATGTTGTTATTCAAGTTTATGGTTAGTTGGATTTATAGATATCGCCTAATTGGTAACCCAAACTTGCTAAATTTGAGTCGTAATTCATGTTAAGTTCGGTTGGTAACTCATTGACTAATGGGATTTAGACAGGACAATTGATCTATAATTAACGTCAGTTTAAATCATAGATATTGACCATTTAGCCTTGATTAATGGTTGGGTTGTTAACGAAGTTGTTTTTAGCTTGCGCTTCCCGTTGAGAGTATTGTTGTTCATTTTAATTAATGTTTGTACTTGGTTTTGTAAACATTTAATGTGCTTGGTTTGCTCACTGTAAGGGTTCTAGTCACTCGTGTAATTAATTTTGGGTGCATGGGGTTGTTAGGATAATTGTCCTTAGCTTAGTAGGCTTGGTTTGCTTATGTCGAGCGAGATGTAGACACCTCCTTGTTGCTCAGAATAGTCGCCAGCCTTGAGACCTTAAATGGTCAAAATCGATGGGAACCTGGGCTTGATCGTTGCTTATGTGTCCTGGACGTCCTAACCAATGCAGGGTAGGACGGGTGGGTAGTCATTCTTATTCTTCGTCGGTTGAATTTCGTACATTGCTTCCAGGTGCTTGATGTGCTTTTATGTTAGGTCGTTATGTTTGTTGTGGCGTGAGTTGCATGCGTTGTGTCTGTCATCGTGTTGTGATGTTGAGTATAATGTCATCATTACCTTCCTACTTACACACACACAAAAAAAAAAAAATTGCACTTGTTATGTGAGGCTTATTGTCGTAACAAAATGGGAGGTTCGTTACATATGGTATCAGAGTGAGTTCAACCCTGCGACTGTGGATCACCTTGCTTTCCACTACAGTAAACCTTTGAGTATCAACCTAGTGCTGCTTAAAACCTTAACGAGTTCATCCGGTGATATCATTTGGAGGACACCTTGGAGGTTCGCAACGTGGGGTCGTGGAAGGAGCTACGATGCCTGCAGAGGTTTCCGCATCCTTGGAGTCGAACCCCCAAGGGGAGGGACCAGTCCTTCGGCTGGATTCGCTTGTTGTAAGGGATGACGAAGGTCTGACAAGTCTCTTCCAGGTAATGTAAAAGGGCATTGATTCCCCATAGGTACTTAGAGGAGGCCAGGGCACCTGTACCCCTACGGGTCCATAGCGCCCCTTAGCTAGTACCGTTAGCATCCATCGAGAACTCGCGATAGTTCAGTTCTCGATTCCACGAGTGTTGCGGACGGTTGTATCATCGAGGCATGGATGTAGAGAAACGTGTTTTGCTTCACGCTTCACGATCATGACCCCAGCATGAAGGTCCGCATGGGGGTATTTCAACTGATGAGGAGCGCTCTTCTACGGCGGAAGACACTACTGCCACTTTTGAACATGGCCATAGACGACATGTCATGGGAATTGTTCGGGGATGGTTCCAGGAGAGGTATCTTTCTGAGGAATTCGTGAGCATCAACTCAATGAGTTTGACGCCTTGCGACAAGGAAGTCGCCCAGTGCCCGAGTGTGAGGCCCGTTTTGGAGCTATTTCAATATGCTCTGCATCAAATTACAGAGAAACTTACGGTCAACAAGTTTGTGTTGGCCTTAGTGTTAGTATTCAACTTCTACTTCTGTTACCAGGATTACTGGACCGAAGAAAGTATGTTGGAATGTGGGGAGCCACATTTCTAGTGCAACGACCCTATGAAGAGGACCAGAGCATCTCGATTAGTCGGACCCACTACCATGGGATATTGGGGAAAGGTCCATCGGATTCATACAATGGTGAAAAACCTCCAGAAAGATTACTAGTCGACTGCGCTCGGGACGTCAGGTACTGTCCCTGACCAGACCCTTAGTATTTGATAGATCATGTTGCTACCGAGAGTTTCATTTCTGGTGCAACGCTAAAAAGGATTAAGTTAAAGGCAGTCGAACAGGATGATTTTAGCTTTGTAGAGATGGCTTCGAGAGCCAACAATGGGTCAGAGGAAAGGTTACGAGTTGTACCTTAACCTGGGAGATTTGTCACTAGGGCCAACCTCTACGACACAATCTTCAGATCTTATGACGTCGTGATCGGTATGGATTGGTTGGAATCGCATGAGTCGATACTCCACTGTAAGACAAAACAGTTGAGCTTGGTCGATGATGAAGGAAAAGGACTTGTGATTGTAGGTCAGAATCAAGGAGTTTCCCTGAAGTTCATTTCTTCCTTGCAGCTATGGAAGAGCATGCACAAGGGGTGCAAGCTTTAGGCGATCCTTGCGTTAAACGAGAAGGGAGTGGCGGAAGCTATAGAACACCTTCCGGTGGTGAGAGAGTTTGTAAACATCCTCTCAGAGGAGTTACTTGGGATGCCGCCAGAGAGGGAATTGGAGTTTACTATAGACATAAAATCGAGAACTGAACCAATAGCGAGAATACCTTATTGTATGTCAACCCCAGAGTTACAGGAGTTGAGAATGAAACTGAAGGATCTGTTGAACTTGTGACTTATACGTCCAAGTGTGTCACCGTGGGGTGCACCTGTTATTTCCATATGAAAGAAGGATGGGTCATGGAGGCTCTGCATTTACTATCGTCAATTGAACAAGGCTATGATCAAGAATCAATATCCGTTGTCGAGGATTGATGATCTATTCGATTAGATGAATGGTGCGATGGTTTTCTCAAATATCATTTTGCGATCAGGGTATCGCCAGTTATAGATCAAGGAGGACGATGTCCCTCAGACCGCCTTTAAGACAAGGTTGGGGCATTACGAGTTTCGACATATTTTCTCTGAATTAACCAAAGTTTCCCTTTTTTCAATCTCTTTTAATTTCCAAGCCCAAAATGAAATTTGCAGCACCGATATCCTTCATGTCAAATTTAGAGGACAACTGAGTTTTCACATCCTAGATAATCTCCTTATTGTTTCCGATCAGCAACATGTCATTCACATACAAGACCAGATAAATCAAATGATCACCAATTAATTTAAAATACACACAGTGATCCTCTTTGCTTCTTGTGAATCCAAGTCCCACCATATAAGTATCAAAATTTTGATACCACATCCACAGTGATTGTTTTAAACCATACATAGACTTCTTCAGCTTGCATACTAGCTCCTTCTTTCCCTTCACAGCAAAGCCTTCTTGTTGCTTCATATAGATTTCTTCTTCCATATCCCCATGTAGGAATGTTGTCTTCACATCCATATGTTCTACTTCAAAATCAAATGCAACAGCAACAGATAACATAAATCTTATATAAGTTAACTTGGACACATGAGAAAAAATCTCACCAAAATCAATTCCCTCAACCTGGGAATAACCCTTTGCTACTAATCGAGCTTTGTATTTCTTCATTTTGCCTTCTGCATTTAGCTTCTTTTTAAATACCCATTTGTTTCCAATGGGCTTTCTTCCGGTCGGCAACTCCACTAGATCCCAAGACTCATTCTTATCCAAGGCTACCATTTCTTCACCCATGGCCTTTTTCCAGAGTTTTACATCCTATGAATCCATTACCTCCCTAACAAATAATATAACACATACCCAACATGACCACCAATATCCGCCTGGATGCTATGTAGGGCTTCAAGACAACCTCAGAAGTGCAGAATCCATAAGTATAAAGAAGTGTCCCCATTACAGAGAAATGTGTTGAACTGAAAATTGTCAAGATTAGACAGTAGGAATTTGGAACAAGTGGGTGGCCACCAATATCCACCTGGATAAGTCCCCCCCCCCCCCGAGGAAGCAATGGTCTCCATTGTGTTGAGTGCCCGGGGAAGAGAGGAAAGCGTTTGTTGAATCTGAATCTTGGTGATCTGCATGCCTTGTTGGAGAAGTTGCATTGCTTGGTCTGTGGAAGGTTGTCACGAACCTGTTGTTGGTGGGGTTGAATCTGTTCCACCAACCTGTTGTCTTTGGGCTTGATGGGTCATTGTGTAGGAACCATCATAGGTGAAGAAACATTATCTTCTTTCTCTTCTACAATATGCTTCTGCTAGATAGAAGGTGTTAAGGTTACAGTGGTTTTAGTGGCCTTATGTGCATCCTTTGAACAGATTGTGAAGAGGTTGAACTTTGCAGTATTAGAGATTACCTTATGACATTGTTTTGGTGGCACAATAGTCAGAACTGCCTCTGGTATCCTGTAGCTATGACACCCCAGAGTAATAATGACTCTATGGGATTGAGACTCATAAATAACATGACTATTCAACATATATGGTTGCTCGAAAAAAACATCACAGACATCAAGAGAGGAAACATCACATACTACCTCATCCTTGAATGGTTGGATGCCAGAGGACAGGTGGCACTGGTGGCTGACATGGAGATCTCCTCCCTTGTGAAGCTACCCGATGTTGTATGGTTGCGGGTGTGCTGTTGTTGACAACCCCAACTATTTGATGACCTCGACTGAGATGAAGTTCTTATGGCTTCTATTATCAACAATTAAATGCAACGGGGTCCCCTTCACCCACATATGTGAATGGAAGAGGCGCTCCCTCTCTTTAGGATCTGCTGGTTCTTCTGGTTGAATTGTTGCAGTTGTGACAGTTGCAGTGGGGTTTGCGTCGATGATCTGCCTATTTTCATTATTTTTTGAATCAGATTCTGAATCAGGGTTCAACTCGTTGTCTTTGATCTCGGCCACCAACGAATTTTTTGAGCAACATACATCGGTGTTGTGACATGGGATTTTGTGGAAGTCGCACCAGTTCCCAGTTTCATTCTCCACCTTTTCCTTAACCTTCTTTTCCTGTATCTTTGTTGATTTGCATACCCAAACTCTCGTTTGTTCTAGAGCCCAAATTTCTGCTCGATTTTGACTTTATATCGATAGGCATCTCCCAGTGATGAGTTGTTTAGGAAATCCATTTCAGATTAGATGTACCTATGCAGAGCCCCACAGTATTTCAGAACTAGATGTCGCTCAGTGTCTTTGATACCCAACTTGGTATGCAAAGAATGGAAATTATTTTTGAACTCCGACACTTTTTGGCCCTTCTCTTGTCACAATGTGGTCCATCTCATGTACTAATCTTCATAGTTATCAATAGGTTAATAGTGTTCCTTAACTGCATTCACAAAAAATTCCAAGTGGGCTTGGTCCTATATATTTCAGATTCCTCTGTGGAACTTTTCTCCTAGTACGTTTCCCACCAATGTTTGACATGGGGGAGATCCTTGAGTGCGAAGTTGATCTTTTCCCTATTGAAAAAATTGTGAACAGAGAAATATTCTTCTAGCAGATTTAACCATTTTTCTAGGGCATCCACATCTATCTTACCCTCAAATACAGGAATATCAAAGTTAACAAAGTGGTCGCTTTATGAAGATGTGAATGTTGCTTTCGGAAGGCGTTGAAGGATGTGGGAAAAACTCTCCATCATTTCATCCTTCTGTCGCGCAAGAGCTTGCTCAAGTAATAGGTTAAGAGAATCTTCTACTCCGTTGTTTTTCTTTTCTTCCGACATTGAGGGTTTCTTGGGCATGTCAGAGCGATTATCCTCAAGAGAGACAAGCTCGAGACCCAACTTGCTATACTTGGACCTTGTCAGGGACATGCACTGAAAAACGATCAAGAACAGCCTGCTCTGATACCATTGATCTGTATTATTTTTTGAATGAAATGAAAGCAGAGATATTACAATGAAACACACATAAATATTTCTAAAAACATAGAAATACAACAATACATTATTTCTATTAATGAAAGAAATGTATAGAGACTGTAAAAATACAAAGTGCAAGACTCGCTAGAATGGTGGCAACTTTATCTGTGAGAAGAGATGTGATGGCTACGCTCATTCACAAGAATATGTGTACAATGAGGCTCTGAAGGAATTTTTACAATAAACATGAATGCCAAAACCCTAGACATCCAGAAACCTAACCCTAGGAAATGAGGTGTCAAAAGTCGTGTGGGCCCCGTTAGGGTAAGTTAGTACATCAACTTCCCGAGGTCGTAACTTTTGCATGTGATCTTTGTTTTAGGCGTGTCATAGCCCATTGAAAAGGTATTTTTGAGAAATACACATTATGTCGTCAAACTTTGACTTAATCATCAATTTCACTGTGGAAATCCCAAAAACTATTATTTAGGGCCTTAAAATGGTCCTGAAAGTACAGAAAGATGTATTGAGATGAAAACTGCCAAAATGGGCCAGTTGGACTAGATGGGCGGCCACTAATATCCACTTGGATGTTGTGTAGGGCTTCAAAAGATCCTCAGAAGTGAAGAATCCATAATTACAAAGAATTTTCCCCATTACAGAGAAACCTGTTGAATTGAAAATTGTCAAGATGAGCTAGTTGGAATATGGAACAGGTGGGTGGCCACCAATATCCACCTGGATCACATCATCCTTTAAATAAAACTCTATTTTCTCTAGTTCTTCCTTAATTGGTAGGAATTATTATTTAACAACATACTTCATTTCTCTAAATACCACATCTCAACTATACACAACCTTCGTAGTTTCTAGGTTCCAAAGCTTATAACCTTTGAGACCATCTTTGTACCCAATAAAGATACACTTTTTAGCCTTCTTATATAACTTACTCATGTTTTCCTTTGTAACATGAACATAGGCCTCACAACTAAATACCTTGAGATGTGTGAGAGAAGGTTTCTTACCAGTCCATACCTCTTGTGGAGTCTTGTCATCCAGTGTTGACGAGGGTGATCTGTTTACCAGGTAACATGCAGTACCAACTACCTCTACCCAAATCTATTTCCCTAACCTGACACCACTAAGCATGCAAATTGATTTGTCCATCAGCATCATGTTCATCCTTTCTACAACTCCATTCTGTTGAGGTGTATATGGAGTAGTCTTCTACCTTGCTATACCACACTTCTTACAAAATTCTTCAAATTTATTCCCACGGAACTCTCCACTATTATCTATCCTTAACACCTTAATTATTTTCTCTGTTTGATTCTCAACAAGAGCCTTAAACTCTTTAAACCTGTCAAAGACTTCATATTTCTTCCTGAGGAAATATATCCAAGTATTCCTCGAGAAGTCATCTATAAATGAGACATAGTACATAGATTTTCCCAATGATGGAACTGACACATGTCCAAACACATCACTGTGAATTAGCTGTAAAATTCCTTCTGCCCTCGTTGCACCAGAGAGGAATCTTACTCGATTCTTCTTCCCATATACACAATGTTCACAGAAATAAAAATCCAAAGAGCAGTTAGACATAACTTCAACCATACCTTTACCATGTAGTAGTCGAAGACCATTCTCTCCGATATGCCCAAGTCTTTGATGCCACAGCATAACCTTTTCTCTAGAGATTGTAGGAGTTTTTTCCTCTTCAAATCCAATATCACGAAAAATGGAACTATTACACCCAATACTAATAGTGCTTCCTTGCAGCTTATACAGAGTTCCAAACTGAACTCCCTTCAACAACACCATTTCTTCTCGAACCATCCTGCAAGTTTCCTTTTCAAATATTGTCTTACCCCTACATCGTCCATTTTTCTTACAGAAATAAAATTTATGGCCAATCCTGGGATGTGCAGAATATTAGGTAGTGTTCTAATCCTTCCATCTATGAGCCTCAACTTAACTTTTCCTCGTCCTATGATTTTGGTTATCGAGTCATCACCAAGGAAAATATTACCTCCATCATACCTTTCATATTCACAAAACCACTCCATGTGGGGAGTCATATGAAAGGATGCACCTGAGTCAACCAACCATGCCTCATCATCTACATGTGTGCTTGAAGAATCCAAGTACACATCCCCTCCTTCTTCCTTGGAGGTCTTTTCTTCTATAGAAGGAGCTTCTTCAGATCCCTTATTTTTCTCAACTTTGGTTCTACACTGCTTCTTGTAGTGCCCTTCTTTTCCACATCTCCAACATACCTTTAAAACTTTCTAGGAGATTTAGATATACCCTTAGACTTAGATCTCCCATTTGAGGACTTATATCTATTTATTTCCTAGGAGCATCCTCTTGCAAATAATGCATATGCGCTCTGTCCTTCCATGTTCTTTCGTCTCATCTCCTCCGACAACAAGGATGAGACCACTTCATAAAACTTCAATGCAGTTGTATTACTACATATGGCCACAACCGGACTATCCCACGAGTCTGGTAAAGAGAACATTAAATTGATACATTTATCTTCATATGAAATTTTAATCTCAACAGATACTAACTAACTTACCACGGTATTAAAGGTGTTCAAATGCTCTGCCACCGAGTCTCCATCTCTCATGCTCAGGTTATAGCGCTTCTTTCTCAGGAATAGTTTATTTACTAGGGACTTATACTGATACAACTTCCCCAAATTATCCCATAAATCCTTGGTTGTAGCTTCCTCTCACACATTCAGTAATAATGAATCTGAGAGACACAGTCGGATTTTTCTCTACGCCTTCTATTCCAACTTATTCTAGTCATTTGTTGAATTTCCTGTAGGTGTAGTACCTGGATCCACCACGATCCATTAATCTATGTCCATCAATATATATTCCATATTGAGCTTCCACAGCTCAAAACTTTTCCCATTAAACTTCTCGATCTCCATTTTCGAACTGCTCTCCATTTCTCTTCACCTGAAGAATCAATACTTTAGATCTCCCACTTTAACAAGTCTTATCACAGTCCCGAGCCAAATATGTGACCACAAAGGTGTCCCCTTAAAGCCAACAAAGCTCTGAAACCAAATTTAGATTATATCATTGTATAATACTTTACTGCAAATAGATTTTCAATAAAATAACAAAAAAGATATAATGGAAAACACACACAATACACAAAGATTTTTCCCCTAGAACCCCAAACCGAGAAAACCGGCATATTCTATATTCATTCATAGTGATACATTGTTTAAAATACAATATACATATAGGATCCAGTGGCATCCAAAACCCTAATCCAGTGACCTGGATAGTCAACAACCCTAATTTCTTAACCATAAATAGAAAACCATCGGCAAAAAACCATGTGCCGAAACACCGCCCAACAATGGACCGAAATCTAAGCGACATGAAAATTGAGGCTAAAAATGCGACATGTTTCTCGAGGCAAAAAAAAATCTCGGGGGCACTGCCCCTGCAACCCCCGAAGGGGACGGCTGGCAACCCCACCTCAAACCTCCCTACGCGCCCAACGCAACGGACACTACAACTAGTCGCACAAAGAATATTACACATACCCAACATTAGGGACTTTCACCCCAGTAGAACTTATAGAGTGATAAAATACCCTGAATGAGTGCCCTAAAGGGTCGAAGTGAACCAAATTGGCAACCAAGGGCCATAGGAGAGGAGATGAAAGATGGCAAAGGACCTTATGTAAAAATTAAGCATCCCTAAGAGGTTGAACATCTAAGCTAAGGAAATGTGACTTAAGGAAGGTGGTCTCTTGCATAAAAGGTTGGTAGAGAGATGTCGATTTCATCACTGAGTAGGCACACATGGACACGTTAAAAATTTAGGCCATACTGTGACATCCATAATGGGTAGGTGTGTTTGACTACTTATATGAAAAATCCATACTATGCACCTCCCTGATACTATGTGAACCAAGTTGACAATATAGGATTTATACCACTTCCTCCTAACATTACTCAAACCCTTGCTCCAAACCAAGGACATCATACAACTTCACCTTATTCCCCCTATCCAAGAAAACATAGAACCAATTGTTGACGTTACTGGTAGGATCATGGAGGTTTTTCCGCACAGGTCTATGTGTCTAGATGTGTGGAAATCGTCCAAAGCCTTCAACTTTTGAATTTACTTTAATTAAAAGAATTATTAAAGTAAATTGTTTTTATTCATTAATTATGTAATTAGTTAATTGAGTTATTTAAGGAAAGTGCTAAAAGTACTTAGCATGTAATATTCACATGCAATTTAAATCTCAAGTGAGATTAGAAATAGATTATAACTCACGATTATAAAACCAAGGCTAGGAGAAGGAGGAAGACACTTGATAGTTGAAATTCTTGAGAGTAGAGGATTTACTTTCGAGAGAGTTGGATCATGAAGGAATGTGATTCAAGATCTTGGATAGGTGGAGAAGGACTTCCAATCTAGATATCAGGTCAAGGAGAAGAGATAACATAGGGAACACAGGTGGGTTTCACTCAGAGCGATCCACGGGGAAGTATCGGATCGTACGGAGCTTGTCGTATAGGATTTTCATACATGTACATGTTTCACATAGGCGACAGTCGTGTACATACGTGGTTCACAAGAAGGTGAATCATGTACACCTCGAAAAGCATGCAATTCTAGTTCATACAACAAGTCGGAATTTTCCAAGTTTGTCTGCAATTGTATTTCTCTGAGTGGGCCATTATCCATGTTACGAGAGCCCTTATTTTAGCATAATAAAATCGTTCTCAGCACTTGTTTCCCCTCTAGGGTTTTTTCCAGGGGTTTATACCCAAAACTTTTGATGTTCTTGTGTGCTTGATTTGCTTTCCTTGGTTATGATTTTGTTGCATGTTTAGTTGATTACTCAACTATTCTTTAATTCATTAAGTAATTTATTTAGAATTAAGAGTCGGATGTTGAGTAGGAGAGATTTCAACATGGTATCAAAACATGTGCTCTAAGAAGAAACCAAGTACACAATTTCAGATCCATAGCAGATTAATAATAAGTAGGAGGAAATTGAAGGACGAATTCCAGGGAAACGGTCTTACTAAGGCATGACTAAGTTTTTGCAGGTGTATGGAATTGTATGTGAGTCACAATGGTGACAGTCAAGTACATACACGGTCTACAGTGGTGATAGTCGCGTACAAGTCCATACAGGTCAGTACAGGGGCAGTTTTCAACAACAAGTTATTTCCAGGGCAGTTTATCAGGTCTTAGGGTTGGCAACAACATCGTTGAGAGTTGAAGACATATTGGATGGAGCATCCAACTTCCTATCTTGGAAAACAGGAGTAACTTTGGTGTTGGAGTATGAACTTCGGAAGTTAGTGGATAAAGTACTTACTCCACCAACAAATTTGACATTTTTGGATGCTCACAACAAGGAGATCAAAGCAGAGAGGGTCCTCTTGGATTCCTTGAAGGATGATCTAATATCTCACTAAACCAAGAAAAAGATGGCCCAACAGATGTTTGATAGCTTGGTAAGTTTATTCTAAAACAAGAACATGAATAGGAATATGGTCTTAAGGAATAAACTCAAACTTGACACCCTGGCTTGCTGAGAGTACCAGGAGGTGTGTTAGGCTAGGGTGCACTAGGTTATCTAAGAATTAGGTCAAACACTTCACTTAAGGTGCCTCAACACGACTCTTAAGGTTTCATTGTTGCAACAAAAATTTGTCTGCAACTACAACTGCAACTATAACTGAGCAAATCCTCCCAATCTACCTTCCAGTGGTTAGACTGTTCGAACATAGTGTGGGCCCATAAACTATTAGAATAATAGGTGTGCTCGTTTTACTGTAGACAATATACCAATATTGTCACCCAACCATAGGCACAAAGGCCACCCCTGAGCACCTTAACCTTGACAGACAAAATAATTATGGAAGCAAACCCTAGAACCAATAGCCAACCAAGGTAGAGTACCTCTCTCCAAATCTAGTGTACCAAGCAGAAAGTCCAAACCATAACCAGGCCGAAATTCCGACCATAACCAAAGACCAAGTCACCACAACAACTGCAACTCTCCTCCAATCATGTGCACCACTTGTCCTTATGCAGTTTTGAGAGTGAGTGTGACAAATCAGCTCTGGTGCCCTCTTATTTATAGTCCTCCAACTGACCTAATTGCGCTGACTTCTAATTCTGGAGGATAATAATCTAAAATAAATTATTATCTTGAGTCGACTTGTCGTCTAAGGTTATTTCCTAATCTTCTAGGGATTCTCTTGCTTCCCGGAATATTCTAGACTCATCAAAGGTTACACGTAGAGATTAATACCTCCTGCACCTACCGTAATATCAACACTCCCTCCTAGCTAGGGAGGTATTAAAGGAAATGGTCTTGAGCACAAACATACCATTCACCTGGTAGCATCGTCATAGCCACATAGGCTATCTCATGATAAAATCACGAGCACCATCATCACTATCTAACTAGATAGTCTCGATAGCAATCGAAACAATGTCATCCAATAAAGCACAAATGTGTCTATTCATAGTAGTATACAACTATTATCGAGTGGTACACAACCACTCCTAGTATCACATGACTACTAACCAGTGACACATAGTCACTACCAATGGATTGCATCCACAACAGTAGCATACAACTAATGTCTAGAGACATATAGTCTCCACAACAATCATGTCATCCGATATCAACAATGTCATGATACGAACTGAATCATATGGGCCACACTTCCACTCACATCTGTGAGATCTGGAAGAGCATCTTCCCTAAGAAATTTAAACATCATCCATGGGTTGTGTGGACTATTATTCTCAAGCATAAAAGAATAATTGTCCCTAATTTTTGAACCTAGACCATTCAAACTAACTGGGCCATTCTTCCGGCACGATTCACAGTGCCACCGAGAGAGAGTGAGTTTGCCCTAGGGAATGACTATCCCTGATTGTTGAACCTAGGCTATTCAACCTAACTAGAAAATGATTGTCCATATATCAATAACATATCAATGCTCCCTCCCAACCCAGGGAGTATTCACTTCCCTTTCCAATAAGGAATTCATCTCCATGAGTCTCAGCTTCTCCCTTAAGTATATAAATTTTTCATCTTGGACAGAGGCTTTACCAAAATATATGTTATCTACTCATCAGTGGAGATATACTGGAGAACTACTTCTCCCTTCTAAACTTTATCACAAAGAAAATAATGCTTGATATCAATTTTCTTTGACCTGTCATGGAATATGAGGTTCTCTGAGATCTTTACACAGCTCTATTTATCACAGTATAGCATGGTTGAATCCAACACCTAATCAAATGGTACATAAACTAGATACGGAGCCACACTGCTTCCGTACAAGCATCACAAGTTGCAGTATATTATGCTTCTACAGTGCTAAGTGCAACAGACTTTTGTTTTCTTCTAGCTCGTGATATCGTGGCAAAGCTCAAACTGAAACACATATCCAAGGATTACTTATTTTGTTATCTACACTCCTTGATCAATCTGAATCGATAAATCCATGATGTTGTATATCATAACTCAAACGTGCCATGAAGATATTTCAAGGAATGTTTTGCAATTATTCAATTCTCATGGCTAGGTTCCACCTAGAACTAGCTTAATATGTTTACATCAAAGCAAATGTCCAACCTAGTATTCATCAAATACATTAGGGAGCCAATCAATTATCGGTACAGGGACAGGTCTGTTATCCTCATTTTGTGGATAACTAAAGAGATTATGTCTCGAGACCCTCAGGTTGCAGATATGGAGTGTCGAGAGACTATATGACCAGTAGTACCCTTTTGCAAAGATGGGAAGCCCACTCACCACCACAGATGGTCACAGGTTTCCAAATGGAATCCACCACATTAGTTGGCTTTCGAAAGGCAGTGGGCCTTGATCCATGTGGTACAAGTCAGTATTATGGGCCTTGACATTGTGCCCTAGTAAGTGGTCTTTCTTGGGGATGGGTTTGCTACTGGGAAATCCCTTGATGAGACATTGTACCATTCCCGACCATACTTACCACTTCTCATCAATATTCCCATCCATTTCCTTATCTCTTGGGTATTTAGGGTGTATTGACCCAAGAAGGGGTTGTCCCTCATTCTATGGGAAGAAGGGGTTGAAGGCCCAGAGGGGTTGATGTTAGGTAAAAGATAAAATCCTTGTAATAAACCTTCCATATGTTTCGCCTAGGGATCACCCAAGAAAGCAATGAAACAC
>ML832523.1:4697-31189 GCA_009831015.1 Picea engelmannii
TATGAAGCTTTCTATCTTTTGTTTGTGTATTTTCTTCATTATCTTGTGTTCCATATTTGTTGTGATGCCATCTATGCAATAAAAACTCAACAAACACTTCAACACATCTTTTTGTAATAAAACCTACAAAACAAAACACCAAACAAAAAACCCTAGTTCCAGACTGAAATTGCTTGGGAACATTACAGTGGTATCAAAGTGAATTTCCTTCGCCACCCTGTGCAAAATACAGATGACCAGGAGAAGAGGTCGTGGGGGACAACCAGTAATAGGTATTCCGGAAGGGGAAGATCCAGAAGTCAGTATGGGATAAACTCATGAAACAAAAAATGCCTCATCTGAAGTGGCCGAAATTTTGGCAGAAAAGGTAGCCTAGACAATGCAGAATGCACTACAAAATAGTCAGGAATCTATGCAGTGCAACCTTGATGAAATTTAGAACCATCTATCTTTGGGACAGGAAGAGCTTAAATTATCCTTTGCTAGTTTGCAAAGAGGACAAGACAAAATGATATCTTTGATGGAGGAATAGAGTAAACATCAGGGCATTCTCTCTCGATATTTGATGGAACATATACATGGTAAAGACCCACCCTTGTTTGGTGGAAGTCATGATGATGGTGAATCTCGTGGGGGAAATGGAAACCATGAGGAGTCCATACATAAAGGTCATGTGGAGGAGCATGGGACAAATTATGAAATACTTATTCCATCTCACACAACTAGCAAGACCACCCCTAGGTCGTACATGCCTAACTTCCTAGATGAACAAAGGAGGGACACTCATTATTTTGATCAAGAAATCTTTGGTGATGAGTGGGAGAATGTAGAAAGGGAGTACAATGCCATGAACGGGGGGTTCAGGAGACAAGTTTCTATGGGAGAGTATTTCCACTTGAAGATGAAAAAGATGTCCAAAGAACATTACAGGGGTGATAATGAACTAGGGCGCAAGGCTGGAAGAATGGAGTTACCAAACTTCGATGGATCAGAACACATCTCTGCTACGACTTGGGTGCAAAAAATGGATGCTTACCTCCATTTGAACCCTATGGAGGAAAGGAAGGCTATATTGTTTGAAACATTATACTTGATGGGGAAAGCACATGAATGGTGGTTCCATGCGATGACCACCTTGGGCCATGGGTGTATCACTTCTTATCAGGAGTTCAGTCAAAGGCTTATTAACAGGTTTGACAGAGGGGATCCAGATCGTCATTTCCAAGAGCTCACACAGATTAAACAAACATGATTAATTGAAACCTTTATTGAGGAGTTTCAAAGAGTATCAGTTATGGTCCGAGATGTATCAAAATCCAGACTATGAATCATGTATATAGAGGGGTTGATTGAACCAGTGAGAGGATGGGTTAAGGATTTTAAGCCTATGACCTTGCAAGATGCTATTGATTGCACTAGAGATCTAGTTGGGGCAGCAAATAAAAATAGATTCACACCCAAACCTCCTATCATTCCTAGGGGTCGTGACATTAGGCCAATGGACAAAGGCAAGGTGAAGTTGGATGAAGCCATAAGAAGGGATTTACGAAGAAAACAACTTTGCTTCACTTCCAAAGAACCTTGGCAACCAGGTCATATGTGTTTGAGAAAGGGAACAATTCACTACATAGAAGTGATGTCTGGCAATGAAGAAGAGACATATGATGAAGGGGATGGATTTATACATGCTATGCAGACTAGCCACAAGGAAGAAGATGAAGCTCTGCATGCACAAGATAGTGGGGCATCCTTACCCCCTGATGTGAGACTAAAAAAGGTCACCATTTCCTCTATGAGTGGGGTGCCTAAATTTAACACCTTTCAGATAAAGGGAGTTGTATAGGGACAAAGGGAAACAATGTTGATAGATGGTGGGGATTCTCATAACTTCATTGACATGGCTATGGTAGAGAGGAGGCATATCCCTACAGTTGATTTTGAGGGCTTCTTGGTTGAAGTGGCAGGAGGGCGCACTATTGCTTGTGACGTGTACATTCCAAAAATGAGCTTGACATTGGGCAGGTACACTTTGACACAAGACTTTTATGTGGTGGACATTCCAGACACAAATATCATTTTAGGTGTGCAGTGGCTTAGCACCTTGGGGCCAATCACCACTAATTACAAAACCATGGAAATTTCCTTCAACACATAAGAGGGTAAGAGAGTCACGCTTAAACAGATGACAGGGGATTCTCCTAGAGTGGTGACAACCAAGAAAATGCATGCCATATTTAGGCGAGAAGAGATAGTCTTTGCAAGTGAATGCTTCATTATGGACACAAATGATGGGACAAACAAACACTACCCTCTAGACATACAAAGGATCCTTCACAAGAACATAAGGGTCTTTGAGCCTATTCCTCCAGGGAAACCACCAGACAGGGGGTTTGAACATATTATAGAATTGGAAGAAGAGGCCAAACCGATCATCACTACCCCTTATAGACAACCCAAGAAGCATAAGGATGAGATAGAAAGTGCCATCAAAGAGTTACTAGCCATGGGGCATATCAGACCAAGTTCAAGCCCATTCACATCATCAGTTGTGTTGGTAAAAAAGAAGGACAGAACTATGCGCATGTGCATATATTACAGAGCATTGAATAAGAGAACCATCAATAACAGATACCCCATCCCCAAGATAGATTAACTATTGGATGAACTGCATGGGGAAATATACTTCACAAAAATTGATTTGTGCTCTGGATACCATCAAATTAGGATGAGGGAGCAAGACATACACAAGACAACCTTCAGATGCCATTTTGGACACTATGAGTTCCTTGTTATGCCTTTTGGTCTCACCAATGCGCCAACTACCTTCCAATCCTGTATGAATCATGTGTTTAACAAGCAATCAAGGAAATATCTGCTTTTCTTTTTTGATGACTTGTTGATTTACAATAAAACTTGAGAAGAACATCTCCAACATGTGGACCACATCTTGAGCATTATGGAGGACCAATCTCTATATGTCAAAGAATCAAAATGTGAGATTGGGATGACAAAGGTCCTCTACTTCGGACACATTATTGGAGCAAAAGGGGTACATGTTCATCAAGAGAAGATTCAATCTATCATTAATTGGCCCACACCCAAGACACTTATAGAACTTAAAACTTTTCTTGGCATCTGCAATTACTATAGAAAATTTTCCAAAGGGTTCTCCCAACTTTGCGCACCCCTCACTAATTTGACCAGAAAGGGAGCCTTTTGACTGGAATGATGAAGCCCAGTCAACATTTGAGAAAATGAAGAAGGTGATGAGTACTTTTCCTGTGTTATCTCTACCTGATTTTTCTCAACCTTTCATATTAGAGTGTGATGCATCTGGGGAAGGTGTTGGAGTAGTGCTCGTGAAGAATAAGCATCCCATTGCCTATGAGAGTCGTAAATTGAGGGGTCCCGAACTACTATATGTCATTTATGAAAAAGAAATGCTTGCCATAATGCACGCTCTTGCCAAATCCAAGAAATATCTAGTGGGAGCAAAATTTGTGGTCAGGACAGACCATAATAGTCTCAAATACTTCCTTGCGCAAAAGGATCTTAATGAGAGGCAACAAAAGTGGGTAAGCAAAATCCAAGCATACAACTTTGACATTGAATATGTCAAGGGGAAAAATAATGTGGTGGCAGATGCCTTATCCAGAAGGCCTTCAACATACTTTATGTCTAAAATATATGTTGATTGTAAATCTCTCTTATTGGTAGAATACTTAAAGAACAAATTTGTGTTTGAGTTGATGGATGGACAAATACAGGATGATGGGTACATAATTATGGATGATATTATTTACTACAAGGGAAGAATCTATTTGGTTCCAGGATCCTCATTTAAAAGGAAGGTGCTTCAAGCATTCCATGATTCTTCCTTAACCGATCATCAAGGATTCCTTAAAACATATAGACAAATCATGGAAAGGTTTCATTGGAAGGGCTTAAAGGGAGAGGTTTTGTGCCATGTCAAGGAATGTACCCTTTGCCAACAGAATAAGGATGAGCACACACATCCTGTAGGACTATTACAACCCCTCCCTATTCCCAAGCACAGATGGGAGAGAATATCTATGGATTTTATTATAGGTCTTCCCAAATCTCAAGGGAAGGATTGCATATTTATGGTGGTTGACCGTTTGACCAAATTTGCACACTTATTTGCTATCTCCATGGACTTCGACGCATCTAAAGTGACAGATCTGTTTTTCAAAGAGGTCTTCAGGCTACATGGGCTACCCAAGAATATAGTGAGTGATAGGGACAACAGGTTTGTGAGTATCTTTTGGCAGGAGTTGTTTCAATTAGTAGGCACCACTTTAAACCCCAAGACTAGCTACCATCCACAAACATATGAGAAAATTGAGATTGTGAACAAGTGGGTGGAGGGGTATCTCCGCAATTATGTATCGAGGCAGAAAAAAAAACATGGGTCAGATGGATTTATTTAAGAGAATATTGCTACAACACTACTCATCACATGTCTGTTGGCATGTTTCCTTTTAAAGCTTTATACAATTATGATCCCCTCACCTTCGTTGAGATTGTATTTGGAGACAACAAAGCTCCTATAGCTAAAGAATGGATACAAGAGAGCCAAGACATCCTCAAGGAACTCCAAGATCATTTGCACAAGGCACAAAATCAACAAAAGTTGTATGTTGATAAACACAGGGTGGAGCGCACATTTGAGGTAGGGGACTTGGTGTACTTGAGACTACAACCAGACAGATAGTCATCCCTTAAGAGAAAGGACGCAAAAAAGTTAAAACCAAGGTTCTATGGTCTATATAGAGTGCAAAGGAAAGTTGGGTCAGTGGCATATGAGTTAGAACTCCCCCAAAGAAGCAAATTCACAATGTTTTCCATGTATCGTGCTTGAAAAGAGCCTTGGGACAGCATGTCATAGCTAATAATGAGCTACCACCTATTGACTAAGAGGGGCACTTGATTTTGATACCGGAAGATATTTTGGAAGTAGGGGCAAAACAACTAAGAAACGTGAGCATCAAGGAATACTTGGTTAAATGGAAAAATCTACCTATAGAAGATGACTCTTAGGAGAATGAACATGTGATACAACAGGTAGGTTCAAGATTGCTTGTGGGAAAGCAATTTTCAGTAGGGGAGACTGTAATGTCCCCCTCCCCTTGACAATAACAAAGATGTACTAAGTAGTATATTCACCCCTCTAGACTATAGTCCCATGGGTAAAAGGGGTCGAGGCACTAAAAGTCACTCAAGGAATTAAAGTGATTTTATTAAAAGGTGACTTTCAAGAAGAAAATAAAAGGTTAAGGTAACTTAAGTGAAAAATCAAATCACAACCTTAGTAAAAAGAAAAAAGGAAACTCAACTGAGAATTAGATCGGGAGGTACAAAAGAGAGAGGAGGCACCTCACTCCTTGTTCTTGTCTATTTTCTCACTGTGATCACTTGAGCTCTACAACTTAAGTTTTGAGGGTTTTGAGTCAAGAAACCCTAGAGGCCAACAAGGAGGTGAAATATTCCTCTGTTCCTGGTCCAAGCTTGGCCAAGGAGGTGCAAGATCACTCCCTCGCCATTCTACTCAGACATGGGTATTCATAAGTCATGATTTGGAGACTAGGGTGCAAATCTGAGGTATTTTCCAGCAGTGGGGCACATCTCCAAGGGAAGAAAGGTTTGATTTTCTCTAGGGAGGATAGATCATCCTTTCCATCTTACACATGGTTCATTTCTAGGGACATAGTGCCCTTTTTCAACCTTTACTTCAAGGTTTCTCTTATTATATTATTTTTGGTGGCTTGGGACGAGTTTATGAAGGAGGGCGCAACTCTGATTGAGGAGGCTTAGAGATCTGGAGGAGGACTTAAGGGTTTTAACCCTAGCTTGCTCTGATCCATCTACTTGGCACCTGATCTACATTTTGACAATATTTTGGAGCTATTTGAAGGTCATTGACCAGCGAGACGAAATATTGAGTTTATCCAGCCAACCAGGGTCGTACCCATCCAGATCTAGACACACAGAGGCTTACCAGCACATATATTAGGGTTACAGATGTAAAGGGAAATACATTAATATTGTAATAATCCATATTCAGTTGGGAAAGGCAAAGTAGCTCCATATATTTCTATATTGTACCAAATCTACAGGTCTATGCATGGAGATAGCTTATATTATTAAATAAAGGTCAGATTTGAAGCTTGTTATCTTTTGTTTGTGTATTTTCTTCATTATCTTGTGTTCCAGATTTGTTGTGATTCCATCTATGCAATAAAAACTCAACAAACACTTCAACACTTATTTTTGTAATAAAACCTACAAAACAAAACACCAAACGAAAAACCCTAGTTCCTTACCGAAATTGCTTGGGAACATTACAATTGGGTCCATTTCTGCACCCAAAAACAACAAATTCGTCAATCCAAAATTGTAATTTCAGAAAATATTCCCATACCAAATTTTGATGATGGCAAACCAAAAAAGGTCTAAATCATAGAACATTTATCTTTCTTCGTAAAAAAATAGTGCAATTTGTTGCCTTTTACTTCTATATAAATTTTAGTTAGAAGGTCACTATAACATATGAATAGAAACCGCCTAAAATTGTTCTGTAACTAAAATACAAGATATGTAGATTAACTAAAATTAACCTCTAAAGCAAAGGACTAGAGTTTACTAACCATGTGAGCCTCTTTATCCCAATTCATAGTAATACCTTTGAGCTCAAGAAGTTAAATGTGTGTAATTGTTAAATGAACATAGATCCATCTTAACCTTGGATCTACTAAGCACCAAGAGGGATAAAAAATAAATCTAAACACAAACCTATGCATGCTTAAACTATTAGGATTAAGAGAGATCTATGTTTGTTTATTTTATGATCATGTTCTTTTATTATTATTGTTTTTGTTATTATTGTGGTTGATTTTTTTTTTTTTAAATTTTTTATTTTTAGAATCTCATCATTAGCATTACGAACATACGTTACATTACATGTCCACACTAGGTTGTAGATGCACCTATATACTCTCGGTGGAAAAATATAGCATTCCAAACATAAGGAAAGAATCTATTGCACATGCACATAAAAAATAAAATAAAAAAGAATTGAAGCAAGAAGAAATCTTTGTTCAACAATTTTACAAATTTTGAATGAAGTTTTGTAGAACACATGTGCAAGAAATTGCTTCTCATTTCATTGATATATATAAATACATACACACACAAGCATGTGCACACACACATATGCATGAAGAGTACACAAGCTTAACTTGAAACTTCGACAGTTTTAGGTATACCAAACTTTTTAGTTCCATGCATATCGATTTATTCACTATATACACTTTATGATAATGTATTGCAACAATCCCACTCAATCAAGAGTTTAAATGGTCATGTTGTAGAGTCCATCCCTCCCTACAAAATATTCTAGAACCATTGCATGATTCCAATGTTTTGCTTGATCACTCTCAAGTGTTCATTCAATGGATTGATTTTGATTCCTCACTCAATATCAAAGTGTAAACTCGATACTTTCCTTATTACATTGAAGTGTTAAATATACATTGTCTATCAAGAGGTCAAACACCATTTAGATTTATGAGACGTGTGACCATCTAGATTGACTTAACGACCACGATAACTCAACTAGTAATTGATGCCACCCTTGTGCAAGCACACTAACCATATTTTTAAGAATTTGAACCCTGATGTGGGGCTATAACAACACATTGCTTTCACCAACCCAATTGACTTCTTTTGGTTAATATCAAAGTGTGATCCTGGAATGTTTTTGGTGGCCTCTAATCCCTCTTTGATCTCCTAAAAATGAGTGGCTCGGAAACAATATCCTCCACCTCCTCGGGATCTAGTGGTCTAGGATGTGACCCCTCCACTACCTTATCATTATCTTGATCAATGGCTTCGTCCACCTATAAAACATATAGTATTTGGATCCCTACATCCATGTCGATGCTTCTGTATTAGTCAACATCAGCAACATCGAGCCTTAAATCAATATTATGAGCTTGTTTATTTGCAACATATTCCTCACATCTCCCACTCTCCTCTACAACATTTCATTTTCATAAGATCACTTCCCCACTTTTGATAACTTTATTCTTCATTGGATTGTAAAGTTTGTAAATTCCATCATCAACAATCATGGTGCATTTTACATTTTTGTTGCCCAACTTCTTCCACTTCTCGTTAGGCACATATACATGTGGAAGAGAGTTAAACATTAAATTGTTGGCATTCTCCCATAGCAAGCTTCATAAGTTGTTTTTTACTTCAATGTTATTATTGTGATTGATCCCAACCAAAAATTATTTAATAATCCAACATTATTTGACATGCACATTGAGCTCTCCATCAATTTCATATTCTTCCCCTCTGCTACGACATTATGTTGTGGGGTATAGGCATGTGTGAATTCAAGTTTGATGCCATGTTCACAAAGTGAATTAAAGGCATTCGATGCATACTTGCCACCATTGTCACGCCTCAACCTCTTTAGTGGACTCCCAAACTCCTTCTCCACAAAGGCATTTATGGTTTCTCCTTCCAAAAATAAACAATTTTTTTCTTGAAAAACATTAATGGAAGTTTTAAAATATCTTCTTCCATTCTGAGACAGTTTGCATCATGGCATAAATGTTTGTGTAAATTATCTCCAATAGTTTCTTAGTTATGGACACCATCCTTTGAGAAAACAAATCAATGTTGTTTCCCATAAACACATGTTTTACAAATGCCAAGTGAAACATGTATTATCAATGGCAAAACCTCAACCAATGTCTCCCTCCTCGTGGTCTCCAATGATTGTGCACCAACATGCCCGAGTCTATGATGCCAAATGAAAACATCTTTAATCTCATCAACAAAGTTCAATGACACTTCAAGCACACTTGCACATATTCTATACTAATTACTATCCCTCATCGCTCTTGCAATCATCTTCCCATGATTGTCCTTGAGCTTGCCTCCAATTGCATTGAATCCAACATCTATAAAACCATTTTCAACTAGCAAGTTATTCACCACTATAGAACATGAAAGACATTGTGAACTTGTTTGTGGGCACACAAAAAATCTATCTAGAGACAATAACTACTACAACAAGAATAAATACATGTTTAAGTAAGGTGTCACGAACCTTGAATGGAGTTTTACACAACACAAATAAGGGAGGCTACTTCTCATTTCACTAATATACATAAATGTATATAGACATGAAGAGTACACAATCAAAACTTGAAATTGCAACCATTTCAAGGCAATGTAAACATTTTAGCACCATATGGTTGGATTTGTTGACTACGTACGCTTTACGCCTGTAAATTTTCAATAATAATTGGCAGGTGTCGACATAGAGCAATGTCGAGATCCATTAAGTAAAACAAAGTGGTCATCTCATCTCAAGCAACTAATTAATTTTGTGTTAGAGGTCCAATGATTATTCTACTTCACACCAACTTTTGAACAATGTGTGTAGGTCCTCATAAAGCTCATTGCAATAATTCACAAAGTAGTTGGAGTCAATCTACCTTTCCATTTTCTTTTCACAATCTTTCAAGGAACTAATTTAGTGTAGAATTAAGTTGTCATCAAGTCCATAATAACCTTTTTGGTTTCTCTGTATTGGAATATCCTTATGTCGGGATTTCATTCCACATTAGTACCTCTTCCCTTTCTCTACAACCATCTTCTTTATGGTGTCTTCACCATTGGGTTACTAAATAAAAAGTCAAGCAACCAAGTGTGATGCACAAGGCAATTGTTGTGGTCTTGAATGGCCTTGAGCAAGGAAATACAAACCCATGGTAATGCGATGAAGGGAGATCAAGGGAGAACATTATCTAGGACAATATATTGTTCATAACACCATGATAATATTCCCTAGAAAAATATTAATAAATATGTAGATATTATTTAATTCTTGAAGTTTGATAAACAAACTTCTAAATCACTTTGGTTGATTTGAAGGGTCAAAATATCTCTAGATACATCATTCACATGCTAGCATACCCTCGAAACAAGCAAAGGGGAACATCAAAGTTAATTGGGGCATGGACAAGGAGGACGAGGCAAAAAGTGTTTTAGTGCCGCTCTATTAATCTGTAAGGACCTTCACACACAACAATATTATAGATTTCTTTATAAATACACAACGTTTCCAACAATTTCTGAACATTGTCAAGAGGCACGTCATAGGATTTAAGAGAGTCAAACATTGTTGAATAATAATACAACACTTCCACAAATATCTCTAGAAAGAGAGCAGAACTTTGAAATTGAACTCTTATCAATTTGACTAACCAAGCTAGATTCATCCCAACAACTAATTACTAACTAAGCATCCATCTTTTTGTAATAACAAAATGAGGTGACAATGAGAGATAGATTATCCATTATTGATGAAACATGCATAGTGCCACAATGAACCAACAAAGGGAATATGATGTTGTCTTATGGGGTCGAGCCACCCAATGGTGCTCTAAGCTTGCCCGCTTCATGTTGCTAATTTCATATCTATCCAACTAGTTTTCTCCATTTCTAGCATATGCTTTAGTCGACCTAGTTCTCTTCAATAAAGGTTTTGCTCATTGGGTTGATTTTTTTCTAACAAGAATGGGTAATTTTTGTATTAGAAAGTTACCACAACCTCACTAGAAGACATAATAATACAAAAAACGAGGATTGTCCAATAGTATGTAGTTTGAATTTTATCCAAAAACTTGCAATATATATATAAGGTATTATTGTCCTTCGCAAAGGATGTCCAAAAGTTTTTGTTAGTATAAATCACAAAAAAGATACCTAAACAAATATCATCTTTACAAAATATAATATGACCTGGAATTAATTAAGGGAATTCCTATTGCAAGCTTCCTATTACATGACTGGAAAAGGACAAGGATCCTGGTCCATGTCATCCACTTCTCTAGGCATATATAAAATAGATTATTCCTCATCGTTTTCATCTATAACTGGATCAATAAGCATTACATAATTGGAGGAGGTTGATTGTCGGCTCCTAATCAAATTTGAAACATGTTGACGTAGAACATGACATCGAGCCTCTAAGTTTTCAATATGTCTATTTTGAAGCAAGGTTTCCATAATAACTACCATCCCATTGTTATGATTCTCCTTCTATGTATGAATTTTCCTTGTTGCAGTAAAAATAGAGATCCTATTGCCTACAATAAGGGCCTCTTGTCTTCACGCAACATGCTGAATGTTGGAAATTTCACAGAGGGGGCATCGCCTCGAATGGTTATGGCTTGCTATACAATCCAAACTCCAATGAAAACTATCTAGAATATGCCTATTCCATACCTCCTTTAAACTATCCTCTACCAATTCCCCAATTCCACTATCAAATTGGCAGAGGAATTAGGTGGAAATGTGAAATTGATATAAATACTCACCTTTCCAACTAGCCAATTGGAACCCTTCCAATAATTAACTAAACACAGACTGGGGGATGCATCTAGGCTTATCACCTCTAATTTGAAACCCGTGAATGTTGAGGAGGAAGATGATAGTATGAAATTACCAAACTACTCCCCCTTCGAGTTAACCAAGCCCTATAACACTTCCAAGAAACCACCAAGCACAATACGGAGGACACTTCTAGGATCAGTACCTGGACATTGGAATGACCTAAGGGTGTCTATCGAGCTGAGGAAAGCCTCTTCGAAGCCGACCAACTAGACCCAGAACATACTCCATCATCCCAACTTCGTCGAGTGGTTGCAATAAAATTGAATTGTGTGATGGTACAAGGGATGAAATGCCCTTTGAACTATGTCCACCCATATTTAATTTCATGTGCCACTGTGCTTTTTTATGTAATGACATGATAAACTTAGGATTTAGCATTGAAAATTATTTTAAGGGATTGGGGTGAAGGATACCTCTCCTTTTACCCTCAAGGTTTTGCAATCCATGTGTGAGGTTTCATTGGCCAAATGATCCACATGATGATTTCTTTCTCTTAAGACATGGAAATGCTCTATGTGGTAAAAGCATACAACCTCTTTCTAAATTCACCGAGTGAGCCTTGCTAATTTTCCATCAGATGAAGAAAAACAATGCATGAGTCTGATGATTATTGTTGAGTCTCCAATGATAATCAACTCTCTTATCCACCTTGAATCAATAATATTTAACCCTTGATATAAATCTAATGCCTTTCCTTAGTTATTGGTTACTTTTCCCAGTCACCATTCAAAGTTTAGTTCTTGATTTCCATCGAGATAAAAAAAAATGTCCCCCCCACCAACACCTACCACCCCATTGACTCAATGGGTAGGTTAGCAGACATGGAAGTGGGAAACAACTAGGTGGAAGTGCACAAGAGTGAGAAATTACTCCACAATAAATCAACATCTTGTCAAACCATTTCATTATGCATGAAGTGTGTGAATGAAATGCAGCCTCACCTTATTTGCTTTGTTTAGATTGGATTATTAGTTATATTGAGGGATGACCATGAGACACTCTTGAGGTGGTTTAGCTCTCTTTTTCTTTAATTATTCCCAAATATTATCTATATTAGGTGGCAGGGGCCTACTCGAATTAAGAATATGAAAGCGAGGATATGAGAAACTAGATAAGATATAAATATACAAACTCACTCATTTGTGATGTCCTGAAGTAAAAACAACCACTCACTTTCATGTACAACAATAACTATAGATTCATCACGTCATTACATCAAACATTACAAATTCTTCTCTAGGACTCAATCAAACCACAAAATGCTAGATAAGGTATAAGTGGAATCTCTTTAGCATCGATTTATGTCCAACCCATGCTAGGTTCCACTAGGATGTAAAATATTTAGAACATTCAATATTTCATGTCCCTATTTGCATATGAATTTCCCTAGTGTCATCGCTAATAATCTCAAATGTGTGCATTTGATGGTTGAATGGTCTATTAAAAAAATGATTTCCTAGAAAGTCAACTAAAGCATCAATTTTCTTCGAACTCCATTGTTTGAAAATAAAATCATTTTATTTGATGGAAATAGATCAATATTATGTAAATGGGTGGGATCCTTAGCAACAAAGAAAGAAGATCCATTATTCCTTGATTCATTGGTTGTAGTGTTATAGTTCCTATCCAATGAACTCATGCTAAATACTGTTCTTCATATTACTTTGTAAAAAAATTATTATATCTTTACTAAGATTATATTTTCCCTATATTATTTGTCATAAATATTAGCTCATCCTTCTTTCTCTTTTTGCTAAATATGAAGCTTAGACTGGATTTGTCATAGAGAAAATGGTGAATGGAGTCAATCTATGATATAAAATTCAAACAAAATTAAGGTGTTTGGTTTAAAGTTTGGAGGAAATTTAGAGGGAGGATGACCATTAGGGTGATTGTATAGGATTTTAACCATGGGGATTATATTATAAACCCTAGGAATCAAGATCTAGAAAAACAAGGCAAACGACTCAAAGAAAACAAATATGGGCACAGGAGGAGGCATAACTGCTTTCCTAACATATATTTATAAAAAAAAACTAATAGGAAAGGCACATTATAGATCTATTAGCTTATTCAACATCATACAAGATAGAAAATGAAGGAGAGAAGCACATCATAACTTGGTTGAATTAATTATAAACTAGTGGCTATAGCTTCAGTACTGATTTCACAACGAATAAAATAGTTCATTCAACAAATAAAGGTTTCATGGTTGGGGACTGTAATCACACAAGTTGTAGGTTGGGGAAATCCCAACCCAACCACCAAATGGTGACAACTAAGAGAACACCTACTCACTGTCACCTTAGGCAAGTATTCCCGTCACTTTAGAGATGATAGAATCACCTCAAGGGGGGAACCCGATGACCCTAGGGGAATGAGACGGAAAGTGAAGAGATGAAGGAGGGTCCCCCTATAGGTCAATATGTTAAGCATGGAAAGGCTTGTGAAAAAGTCTTGGTTGTATCCAAAAGTTTCCAAGAGATAAGAGTACCTGTAAAGAGTGATGTACTTGCCTGAGACACAAGAACAAGCCAAGTATATGTGTATAATGTTAGGTGGACAAGCAAGTTAAGCTTGGTGTACCTAATTGCAGCAATAAACGATGATGTATATCAGCAACAAAATAATAATGGGGCTGCAAAATAAAATTGCTTAAAGATTAGTGAAAAGTACAAGAGACAAGCTACCAAATTGACTAGTTTAGCTCAAGAAGATAGCATAAAAATTTAACAACAATGTAAGAATTTTGTAAACAAGTTATGCAGAAATTATTATCAGCCTTATGGATTTAAAAAACAAGTTATTACAACAAATAACTCAATTGTCAAAACTTGCCAACAATCCACCCAAAAGGTGCACTAGCCTTAATAGATTAATGTGGCAAAATTTTAGCAACTTTCCACGGTTGAGTAGTAAGTTATAAATGAAAATGTATTAGGGTTTATGCAGCCCTAATGGCTGTAGATTAAATGTTATAACAACAGAAACAAATACTTAGCAAATTGATACACCCTAGTGGCTCAACCAGGCATATAAAGCATAGAATTGATTCCAAATTTGACAATCTCAAAAGAGTGATTTTTCACGTTTACCGATGCAAGTATTTTATATCTCCAATGAAAAAATCAGATTAGTGCCTTCAATATTTGGGTGGATGGATTCTTTTAACACAAGTTGGATCAACAATGTCCCTAGGGGTGTAAATTCTCTTACTCCCTAGGGTATGCTAATAAAACTAGGGTAAAATCTAGGAGGGTATACACATTTGTATTCCTCCTAGCAACCCTTGCTAAATGACCCGTAAACTTAGAAAATTGAATGAATCATAGTGGAGGGTGTATCCAACATACTCTTGCTAGGGTTTCAACCAACAATAACCAAGAAAGAGAAAGAAATATCTAAAAAATGCAGATTTTTCCTTACCAATTCCAAGAAAGAGAGAGATCAAACCCTAGTTCACCAATTAAATTACCATCCAATAGAAAGAAAGCAAGCCTCCAAGAGGTGAACACCACCTTATCTCATCCAATCACCAAGAGATAACACCAAAAATCATTTGCACAAGAGATAAACACCAAGAATCCTCAAGCATAGCGAAAATTTTAGCTAAGTACTTCTCACAATGGGAGAGTTATATCTCAAATGAAATTCAAATGATCTCTATTTATACAAAATGTATTAAACATAGTTTGTCCACATAAACTAGGGTAAACACAAAATAAGGGGAAAACAACCCTTATTTTTACCCTTTACACAAGTATTTCATCTTTAATACAAACTTAAATCTTAAAAAATGCACAATAGAAACCCTAAAATGACATCACCCCTCTAAGGGTGACGTTTTGACCCTTTGAGCAAGTCGTTGGAGTAGGAGGTTGACGTCATTGGGGCTCATAAAGCCTCCCTCTCATGTGATATAACCTCCTCAAGTCTCCTCCCACCAAATCATTCCAAGGATCAAGTAGCAACTCCATCACCACCAAACCTTAGCCCCTCTATGACGTCAAGCCTCAAGAAAGTGACATTTTGCCTCCTTCAAGAAAAATGTTTGGGTGGTAGAGGCTAGGTTAGGTCCTCCATGATTCCATGTAAGCCTCCAAAGGCATGTCTCTGTGATCCAGGATGTGGGCCCTTAACATCCAACCCATGGGATTCAATCTCCATGGAAGCCCAAGCTAAGCTTGTTCCTCCAAATTTTCCATCAGCTGGGTCTTGCAAAGACAAATGGATACACCCTCCAAGAATCTCAAGTCAAAACATCATGATGACTAAGTCAAATCAATAAAATATCCATTCAAGTAAGTACATCCAAACCACCTCATCAAAATAAAGTAATGCTCAAAGACCCTATGCAATTTACCAAGTTTGAGTATGGGAGGGTTAACAAAATGACCTATTGGGTGAGTCGTCCCTCAAGTTGAGGGGTGTTTCCCGAGGCGACCTCCTACTAATTCATGTGGGTGAGGTGTCATGGATGAAGGGAAATTTTTTTGGGCATGGGGTTCCTGAGATACAAGGGGTTTTAGTGTCTCACTTATGGGTACCTTTGTAGAGGGTGTGTTGCACCTTCGTTTTCAATGCATCCTTTTTCCAAGCCCGTTCAATGCCATTAATTAATTAATAGTCAAAAACCTTGGGTACTCCCTTGGTGAATTGATTTGCTTGGGGGCGCAATATGACAAGGCCACTTGAAGCTAGAGGTACCCATATGCAAGGAAAGAAAGGGACACCGCATGAGTGTACACACCTCAACAAGTGGGGACATTTATATAATGTTAATTTGTTTTTTCAGGTCTTTGATTTTTTAGGAGAAGCTTTTAATTTCTCTCAATACCTCTTAGGGTGAGCATATAGAAGGTTCATAATCAAGCTTTTATCTTTTTCTATCCACAAGCCTATGGGCCTTCAGCCCCTTCTTCCCATGAAGTGAGGGACAACCCCTTCTTGGGTCAGAACACCTGGAAAACCCAAAAGGTGAGGAGATGAAGGGATGAAGTGTGGAAAGTGGTAAGAATGGTCGAGAATGGCACGATGACTCGTCAAAAGGACCTCCTAGTAGCATACCTATCCCTAAGGGTGACCCACTTACTAGGGCGCAATGTCAACCACCAATGTGAAACATGACAAAGAGCATAATGTCCAAGAAAATGTCACATAATCAAAAGCGGTAATAGATGTAACAAACCAAAATGCCTCAAATATTGAAATGACACTCGCCATAATACTTTACTTGTAACTCATGGAGCAATACCCAATGTCTTCTGGAGGCCAGCTGATGTGGTGGATATTGTCATGATCAATCTGGAGTTGTGGTGGTGAGGTGGGTCTCCATTTGTGAAAGTTGTCAAGCTATCTCTTGGTACTCCATGTCTTCAACATGAGGGCCTCGAGACATCATCTCCTTAGTTATCCCACACAATGGGGATAACATATGGCTCCTACTTGGGGACATGTGCTCGTCGTAGAGTGCATGAGAAACACAACATCTCTTGATAGACATGTTCCTACATTGAAACAAAACACTGTAAAATCTAGGGTGATTCTATCACCCTTCGTCCATATACATAAAAACCAAAAATAAAAACTAATCTAGAAAATAAAATTTTAGCATTTTCTTTTCAAAAATTTCTAAACTAAGCATGAAATCAAAATGCAAGTAGAGAAAAATGAAATATGAAAATGCAGCTAAGCTACTATGAGAAATCGATATGCAAATGCAAGGAAATAAAAATGACCTACCTACTTACCTGGCCCCCTAAAGATTAGGTCTTGAAATGTCAGGTGAAGTCACGCAACTAGTTTAACATCCTGTTCATGATTTCATCAAGGTATCTCCCCTTGTGCTTAATCATGTGAAACAACAAAGATAAGTCTAGCACATAATATCATGAACATAAATAGACATATAATCAATCATGAAAATAAAATGATGGAAATGGGTTGGAGGGAGGAGATCCTCCTGGAAAGAGAAACCGCAGGCCTAATCATCAAGAAAATCATGCCTGAAGTGATAGCCACAAGCTTGATCAACCCATCTCTGAAGAGGACTATCATATATAGATAATGGTTCATCTTCATTTGCGCACAAAGATCCACTGCTTGTTGAAGAATGAGAGGATATGAGACATCAGTAGAAGACTACATGGATTCCCATAGAAGAAGATAAGAGGTAAGGGACAACGTCATGTTCCGGGAAATAAAAAAATTTCCTCTTCATCTACGAGTCCTTGTAAAAATTCTCAAGATGAGAATACTTTCTCTTTGTAGAGTGGGCCTTTAATTTCTCTAGGATGGTCACATCTTGATGGTCATATAAAATTGAGGACGAAGGTGGCTCAGAGTCCTCGCATAACAAGTCTGCATCCTCAAAAGGATCTGCATCACAACTCCCAAGGGATGACTGACAATTACCTTGAAGACGTTGCAATAGGTCATCCTCGAATGGATAGAACAGATATGTTACCATGTCATCATCAAGATGCCAAATATATGAATCATACATGCATAGAGACCTGTGCTTTGAAGATGAAAATTGAACCCCCTTTGCTTGAGAGCTACCCTCAATTGCATAAATGGGGTCTCTATAAAAAATGAGATGACCAAAATCCCATCTACATCTCCCAATCTGCATGAAAGTGTCTATATGCTCATCAACCATATCTAAGGATTCTTTCATAAGTCCATTAATACGACTGAAAATAAGCATCTCTTGTCTTCGTGTGCAGGAAGAACAGAGGTTGGGGAGGCTTCAACTGGATCTTCAAAGTCTTCATCATTGAGACTAGTTGCTTCTTCAAACTCATGTACAGGAGGAGAGAAAGGCTGGACATTCTCAACTTCATCAAGCATGAGAAAAGACAATGATGTCTTACTAAGCTTCTCAACATGTTGCATCCCATCGAAACTCTTCTTTCTCTTTATGGATATGATCCTCCATCGCCTCTTCATCATAAGAGGCTTGATCCTTAATATAGAGTGCTTTGTTTGCCTTTTTTCAAAAGGACCTATCACATCCAAAGGCTCCTTCAATACTTATTCACTTCCAAAGTCATGGAATAAAGAATCATCAAGGTCTTCAAAAGGGTCACAACTCATCACGTTCTCTTCTTAATGTGTAAGAGGGCTAGAGGCATGGATGTCTTCATCAAGTGGAAGGGAAAATATGAGCACTTCGTCTTCGTTAAATGTATCGTCTGGATATTCAACATGAGAAAATTCATCAAGATATTCTTGGTAACTTTCTTCAGATATCCATCCTTCAAGCACTTCTTCATCTTAAAGGGCTAGTTCTTTGGCATATCTTTGAAATAACTCTTTTATACAATTCATCATTTTCTCAGCATCTTTATTAGCAGCCTTTTCCTTTTCCATCTGTAAAGTGACCTACTCGAGGCATAACAAGTTCTAGATGAGGGTTCATCCCAAGGTGCCATATTTCCATTGACATAAATGACACCCCAATGGAGTCACCATATGAGATCAAGGATCATTAAAGGATGGAAAGGGGGAAACAAGGAAGGGTGGGTTATGGGAAGGTGGAGTCGCCATACGAGCTTCAATAAGAACTCATCAAATTTGGAAAAGGAACATCCTTTGGGTGGAGTCACCAGACAAGCTAAGGAAAGGCTTTGGGATAACTTGCCAAAGTGTCATTAGGGTTCAAAAGAGGATTCAAAATCCTCCCCAATAATGGTGCCAAAATGTTATCACGCAAATTGTAGGTTGGGAAAATCCTGACCCAACCACCAAATGGCGACAATTAAGAGAACACCTACCCACTGTCACCTTAAGCAGGTATTCCCGTCACTTTAGAGATGATATAATCACCTCAAGGGGGGAAACATGATGACTCTAGGGGGAATGAGATGGAAAGTGAAGAGATGAAGGAGGGTCCCCCTATAGGTCGAGATGTTAAGCATGGAAAGGCTTGTGAAAGAGTCTTGGTGGTATCCAAAAATTTCCAAGAGATAAGAGTACTTGGAAAGAGTGATGTACCTGCCTGAGACACAAGAACAAGACAAGTATATGCGTATAATGTTAGGTGTACAATAAAGTTATGATTTTTGTCCCTAATTACAACAATAAACAATGATGTATATCAGCAACAATATAATAATTAGGGCTGCAAGATAAAATTTCTTAAAGCTTAGTGAAAAGTACAAGAGACAAGCTACCAAATTGACTAGTTTAGCTCAAGAAGATAGCATAAAACTTTAGCAACAATGTACGGATGTTGTAGACAAGTTCTACAGAAATGATTATGAGCCTTATGGCTGTAACAAACAAGTTAATACATCAAATAATTCAACCGTCAAAACTTGCCAACAATCCACCCAAAAGGTGTGCTGGCCTTAGTAGATTAATGTGGCAAACTTTTAGCAACTTTCCATGGTTGAGTAGTAAGTTATAAATGAAAATGTATTGGGGTTTCTGCAGCCCTAATGGATGTATATGAAATGTTATAACAGCATCAATAAATACTTAGCAAATTGAGATGCCCTAGTGGCTCAACAGAGCATATAAAGCATATAATTGATTCCAAATTTGACAATATCAAAAGAGTGAATTTTCACGTTTACCGAGGTAAGTATTTTGTATCTCCAATGCAAAAAATAGATTAGTGCCTTCAATATTTGGGTGAATGATGTCTTTAAACACAAGTTGGATCAATAAAATCCCTGGTGGTGTAAATGCTTTTACTTCCTTTGGTATGCTAATCAAACTAGGGTCAAATCTAGGAGGGTATACACACTCGTATTCCTCCTAGCAACCCTTGCAAAATTACTTGTAAAATTAGCAAATCAAATGAAGTTTAGTGGAGGGTGTATCCAACATACTCTTCATAGGGTTTCAACCAACAATAACCAAGAAAGAGAAAGAAATAGCTAACAGATGCAGATTTTTCCTTACCAATTCAAAGAAAGAGAGAGATCAAACCCTAGTTCACCAAGCAAATTACCATCCAATAGCAAGAAAACAAGCCTTCAAGAGGTGTCAACCACCTTATCTCATCTAGTCACCAAGAGATAACACTAAAAAGAATTTTCACAAGATATAAACACCAATATTCCTCTATAATAGCAAAAATTTCAGCAAAGTACTTTTCACAATGTGAGAGTTATGTCTCAAATGAGATTCAAATGATCTTTATTTATACAAAATGTCTTGAACATAGTTTGTCCACATAAGTTAGGGTAAACACATAATAAGGGGACAACAACCCTTATTTTTCGCATTTACACAAGTAATTCATCTTTAATTCAAACTTAAATCTTAAAAAATGCACAATAGAAACCCTAAAATGATATCACCCCTCTAAGGGTGACGTTTTGACCCTTTGAGCAAGTTGTTGGAGTAGGAGGTTGAGGTCGTTGGGGCTCATAAATCCTCCTCAAGTCTCCTCCCACTAAATCATTCGAAGCGCCAAGTATCAACTCCATCACCACCAAACCCTAGCCCCTCTATGACGTCAAGCCTCAAGAAAGTGATGTTTTTCCTCCTTCAAGCAAAATGTTTGGGTGGTAGGGGCTAGGTTAGGTCCTCCATGATGCCATTTAAGCCTCAAAAGGCATGTCTCCATGATCTTTCATGTGGGCCATTGACATCCAACCTGTGGGCTTCAAGCCCCATGGAGGCCCAAGCTAGGCTTGTTCGTCCAAATTTGTCCACCAACTGGGTCCTGCAAAGACAAATGGATACACCCTCCAAGAAACTCAAGTCAAAACATTATGATGAGTAAGTCAAACCAATAAAAAAACCATTCAATAAAGTACATCCAAACCACCTCATCAAAATAAACTAATGTTGATCAAAGACCCTATGAAATTTACCAAGTTTGAGTATGGGAGTGTTGACAAATCGACCTATTGGGTGAGTCATCCCTCAAGTGTAGTGGTGTTTCCCAAGGGGACCTCCTTCTAAGTCATGTGGGTGAGGTGTCATGGATGAAGGGAAAAAAAATTGGGCCTGGGGTTCGTGACATACAAGGGGTTGTAGTGTCTCACTTATGGGTGCCTTTGTAGAGGGTTTGTTGCACCTTCATTTTCAATGCATCCTTTTTCCAAGCCCATTCATTGCCATTAATTAATTAATAGTCCAAAACCTTGGGTACTCCCTATTGGTTGTTGTCATTGATGTCAACCCTAGTCATTGGTTGTAGTCATTGATGTCAATCCTAGCCATTGGATTTTGGACCCCACAGTTGATCGAAGTAGATAGACATGAAGGAAATTACACATGCAGATATAACACCCATGGATGGATAGTATAAGTCATGCTGCTTCTGGTGGTATTTGGCACGTCACGTGGATCCTCACGATTGAGGAGAAATGGATTTTTGAAGATGACAATGTGAATTGAAGCAGAAACTACATGTCGGCCCTAATGTTAAAAGGAAGTGACATAAAGGGTATAAATACATCTCATTATACATTCATTTTTCAACACACAATTTTATTAATGAACAAGGAGATATATGTCGAATTTTTGAGGAAATATGAAGTAAAGAAGGTCGAATTTCAAGGGAGGATGAAGTCTTTTGGTGATGTGTTCTAATGTATGTTATTTACATGTCATCATACCATTTTCGCTATAACTTTGTTTCTAGAATGATTCAGATGGTAAAATTTGGAGGCTATTGAGAAGACATATCTAGGTACCTATGGTAAACATTTCATCCTTTTATTCGCTATAATTTTAGAGATACACTCTTTGGAAGATAGGGTTTTTGACTAGTCATGAAGCTAGTCATAAACATGTGTTCCGGGTAAAACAATCATAACGTCTTCATAGAGAATCCAAATGAAGTGAGACCAATTGAATTGGAAAGAATACAAGCTGTAGTTTCCTGTGTACAAATTTTAGAATCTAATGTTAAATATCAAGCACGAGGCATGTTGTACAAGTTTGTTGTCTTAAATAAACTAGAATTGAATAAGGTCTACCATTTTCTCTATAACTCCTTTTCTGGGAGGATTCAAGGAGTGAAAATTGGAGGAGTTTCAGAGAATACATTGAGTAATATTATCTATAGGATCAGAGTATTCCAAGAAGTGGAGAATTGTAGAAGTTGAAGAAGTATCAAGAAGCATTATCAGGTTCTATGTGATGGTTTCTTGTGTTGATTATTTGGGTTGGTTGTCATTGATGTCAACCCTTGAAGAAAGCCCGGTAGCGAATTCCGGTAGCACAAAGGTTTGGGTAATGGACCCAAATTTGTTTGATGCATAATGGTATGAGTTTTAATATATTTGAAGGCAAGACTATTCTGGATGGATAGTACATGTCATTCCATTTCCGGTGGTATGTGGAACGTCACATAACTCCTCACTGTTAGAGAGTTATGGCCATGTGAAGTTGGAGAACCCTCATGAGTCATCTAGAAGCCCTAAAAGGTCAAAGTAGTCAAAGTGGTTGCAAAGAAGAAATTATTTAAATAATAAAGTGAAGTGATGAGTGTACTATAAGTCAAAGTGGATACAAAAGAAATTATTTAAATAAAAAGTTAGTGGAGAAATTACTAAGTGGACAAGTGGTTAGAAGTGGGTTAGCCCTAAAATAAGGAAAGTGGGTTAAGATGGTTAGAAGGTAATTTAAATAATAAAGTGAAGGGATGAGTGTACTATAAGTCAAAGTGGATACAAAAGAAATTATTTGAATAATAAATTTAATGGAGAAATTACTAAGTGGACAAGTAGTTAGAAGTGGGTTAGCCCTAAAATAAGGAAAGTGAGTTAAGATGGTTAGAAGGTAACCCCTTGAGGAAGCTACATGAAAGTATAAATAAGAGACAAGGGTCTCTCATTTTTAATCACACTTGAGCATATTGAATATCTACAAGTGACTGAGGTAACCGAAGGATATCTAAGTCGAATTTTAGAGGGAAGGTGAAGTAAAGAAGGCCAAAATTCAAGGGAGGATAAATTCTTTTGATGATGCTTTCTAAGGCATATTATTTACATGTCATCTCACCATTTTTTGCAATAAATTTTTTTCTAGAATGATTTAGACCATGAAATTGGGAGGACGTTGAGGAAACATATCCAAGTAGCTTTAATAAAAATTTCATCTTGTGGGTCGTTGTATTTTTGGAGTTACACTCCGTGGAAAATAGGGTTTGTGGATAGTCCTGAAACTAGTCTAAAACAAATGTTTCGGGTAAAAATGTCATAACTTCTTCATAACAGATCCAAATTCAGTAAGACCACATGTATTGGTTAGAGTACAATATGGTATTCTATGTACGATTTTTAGATCGATACAACAAATATTCCATGCGGGACACTCTCTACAAGTTCGATCTCTAGAATAAGCCAGAATTCAACAAGGTATGCCATTTTTGCTATCAATCCTTTTCTGAGAGGTTCCAAGTAGTGAAATATAGAGGAATTGCATAAAAGACACTGAAGATCATTGTGTACTATTTTAAGATCTTTATTCATTACAAGTACATAGTTATGATTATTTCAAGTTAGGGTTGTTGACTATTCCAAAATTAGTCACGTGAGACTCAAATAAAGTTTGATGAAAATGCTAGTCTCTTGTTGTTAAGGAAGGTTTACACATATGTGATCATATACACTAGGTCTATTACAGAGTTACAAATCAGATTTGGATGATGAAATTGATGAGGGATTTTGGTTGAGGTACATGTTGGGTACATGGTTGAGACATGTAGTTGATGAGTTGGTACATACATGAGGTGTATAGTTGATGATGTTGGTACATCTTGATGAGTCATGGTTTATGTGTATTTGATACATGATTGGTACATATTTGATGTACTCGTTGATGGTACAGGTTGATGCATGGTTGATGCACTTGTTTATGGTACAGACTGATTACAGGTTGTTTGGTTTCAGTTGGTGCATGGTTGATGCACTTGTTTATGGTACAGACTGATTACAGGTTGTTTGGTTTAAGTTGGTGCATGGTTGATGCACTTGTTTATAGTACAAGTTGATTGGTTCATGTTTACAATAGTATATCTCAAAATGAGAGTGTGACAGTGGTTCCATCATTGTACTTTTATTTCAGGGCGGTTGGATGGGGCAAGGACATGTGGTTGTAGCCAGAGAATTGGGGAGTTGGAGCTTCCCTCAGGTTGTAGCCTGAGAAACTAGGGGGTTGGAGCCTTCTTCCAGTTGCAGCTAGAAAACAAAGGAATTTGGTGCTCCCAATGAATTTAATTCTTAAAGACATATAAGAAAAATCATTCTGTGGTTTTCTCTCGCTTTGAGTTTCCACGTAAAAACACCAGTGTACTGTGTATGTGTATAATTGCTCATTTTTTCATTATTCATTTACTCTACAATTATTGGATGATAATGCTACATTGATATAACACTTGCATTATATGGTTAAAAATGATTAAATTGCTCTATTATTGATTCACCCCCCCTCTCAGTAATCCAACAGGTTGATGGTGATAATTTAATGTAAAGTTTTATTATCTCTCATATATTCTTGGGTGGAAGGAAGGGACAAGGATTGAGAGGTTAACCCTCTTTTGATATTGAAGGATTGTATCTTCCTTTTGGAGGTTCACCCCTCCCTTTATATTTGGAAGTTGTAACTACCTTTGGAAGTCATTACTGCCTTTGAATAATAATACATGATTACTTCTTATATACTGTGCATGGTGTATTCATGTATCTCTTATACTATTCTTCATTGTTCATTGGATAGCCTTCATTCCCGGTTGGATATAAATTGAATACATGATCTGATTGAAGTACAAGTTCAAAAATACTAATTGCTCTAAATACTGATCCACCCCCCTCAGTATTTCCAACAATTGGTTTCAGAGTAGGTTGCCTTCAAAACAGTTTAACCACTAGAAGGAAAATCCTGAGCAGATATGGATGACCATGAGCACATTCCAAATGGGATTCAATGATTTGATGGAAGCAATTATGCATACTAGAGTGATAGAGTGAAAGCTTACCTAACAACTTTGGGAGTAGACATTTGGTACTGAGTTGTAAATGGCTATGTAATCCCAGATAATGCTCCAACTGATCCAAATGAGAAGAAGCTTATGAGTTGTAATTCGAAAGCCAAACATGTTGTTCTAGGAGCATTTGCACCAACCATTGCTATCAAAGTGATGGGTTTCAACACTGCTAAAGAGGTATGGGACAAACTCAAGAGTATCTATGAAGGTGATCCAAAATTTAAGTAGGTCAAGCTTCAACAACATAGAGCAGAATTTGAAAATTTGAAGATGGATGAAAAGGAAGATATTGCAACCTATTTTCTTAGAGTTGATGAAGTTGTTAATGTTCTCAGAGGATTAGGTGAAGAGCTCAATGAATCCTTGGTTGTACAAAAAGTGTTGAGATCACTTCTCTTGAAGTATGATGCTAAGGTCTCTGCCATTGAAGAAACTAGGGACTTGGCCAAAATGAAAATGGATGAATTACATGGGTCTCTTATAGCATATGAAATGAGAATAGGTACAGAAAGTGACCAGTCAAACAATGAAGTAACCTTTAAATCCATAAATAAGACAAAATACAAGGATAATGACCCTGATGAAGAAATAACAAATTTCGTAAGAAGGCTCCAAAAGGGAACTAACAAATACAAATGTAAGTCTCCTCTCAAATGATTTAACTGTGGTAGTATAAATGCTACTATAAAAAGAGAAATATCAACAATAAAAAGAGCTTCTACTCCAAGGATGATGACATCTCCTCAGATGAGAGTGATGAAGAATATAATGATGGAGGAGAAGTCCTCTTCATAACCCAAGAAACCCAGGATGATGATCACAAGAGTTCTAAAGAAGAGGAGATCATTTCTGAAGAAGATTCAGATGAAGAAACCAACCTTGATTCCTTTTGGGGATACAAAGATAACGTAGAGAGTGAACAAGAAGATGAGAATCTTGAAAAGTTGAAGCATGTTGAAACTGAAAATAGCAAGCTTAGAAACACAAACATAATACTAAAAGGTGAATTGAGTAGTTGTGAAGAAGATAATTACAA
>ML832523.1:46868-57466 GCA_009831015.1 Picea engelmannii
ATGTTAACAAAGGGAGTAACCAGGGAGAAACTGAGTTCTTGCTCAGTTTCAGTTGGTCTTCAAGAATGAAGATGAAGATGAGAAATTTGCCAGGTCCAAGAAGGTTCAGAGTCCAGCATATACAACAGCGGTGGAGTTGTTGATATCAATCTCCAAGTGGGAGATTGTTGGTTGTGGTGCCTGATTATCTTCCTGATTCATAGGTCCTTGCTTTCAGTTGTGTTTATACCCCATGAAGTATTTACACCCCAGAAGTATGTACACTCTTCCACGCGGGGGAGTGCAGAGGGGGGGTACCCCCTCTGCGGGTTCCGGGGGGGCTATCCCCCTGGCTGGGGGGTGTGCGGGCAAGCGGGCCCCCAGCGAGGGTTCAGGGGCGAAGCCCCTGAAGCAAAAATTTCCTTATAAAAGTATATTGTAATTTCATTGTAAATCTGGACCGTTCATTATAAGGTCGTAGATCTAACGATAGAGATTATGTTAGGGTTTTTTGCCCTAGAAGGAAACCCTCTTTTATGAGGGAAATGTATTGCGGCTATGGATAATGGTGAATATTATATTCTGAGAGAGGAGACTGTGAGAGAAAGAAGAGGAAGTTACAACGGGTTTTGCTGTAGGTTGTATCCCTTCATTTGCTGGATAATAATAAAGGAAGGACCTGGCAATTTCTATGGTGGACGTAGCCCACACTGGGTGAACCACGTAAATCTATGTCTCTCTTTTATTGTGTGTCTTCTGTGTTTTGTTTCAGCATTTGTTTTATTTTATTGCTCCATGGTCCTGTTTTTCTAACACTTGGCAGTGGCCTCTGCTGTGATGTTCTTCTTACAGGCAACCAAAATCGCCATCTTAGAAAAGAGATCAACAACCAAAAAAACACAGTCGTTTCCCCACTTGGTGGATGGGAGGACCGACATGTAGTCCATTGAGATGGATTCCCATGGCCTATTAGGAGTAGGAAGAGGGGTGTACAAGCCCTGTTTCTTAGTGGTCGGTTTGGCAATCGCGCAGGCAGTGGAGGAACTGATATACTTGTTGACCTCCTGTCGAAGTTTTGGCCAGTAGAAATGTTTCTGTAGCATCACCATTATATTTTCAACGTCGAAGTGTCCTGCTACCCGACTGTAGTGGGATTCCTAGATCAACTTCATTCGCTCACTTGATTGAACACATATATGGTCCAGACAACACACCAACCCATCCTAAAGATGGAAATTATCGACAAGTGCGTTTGCCCCCAACATTTAGAAGGTGGTGGCAAAGTCTGGGTCTATCTCATAGAGTTGGGGCCATCTCGAGGTCTCATGGCTGCAAGAATCTAGCACCGTGGTGAGTGCCGCGACTGGCGGTCTATTGAGACAATCAATGACGTGATTGGTGCTTCCTGTTTTATACTTGATGTTGAGGTGGAATTGCTGCAAGTATGTGGACTAGTTTTGATGGAGGTCATTCTACAATTTTCCTTATGTCTGCATGAACTGCAGTGGCTTATGATCAGTGTGGATGACTTTCTCCTTCCCAAGAATGTAGTGTCTCCTCTGGCGGCAGGCTTGCACAATGGAGTACATTTCTTTGTCGTAAGTAGGGTACTTACAGATAACATCTGATAGTGTCTCACTATGATATTCCTTTTTACAATAAATAGGAATTCCAAAAACCCTATACATCCAAAAACCTAACCCTAGGAGATGAAGCGCCAAAAGTCATGTGGGCCATGTTTGGGTAAGTTAGTTCATTAACTTCCTGGGGTCGTAACTTTTGCATATGACCTCCATTTTAGGCGTATGATAGCCCGTTGGAAAGGTATCGTCAAGGAGATTCATTTTGGGTGCTCAATTATGCCTTCATTAATCATTGAGAAGCTCTGTCCTGAAAAACATTCATTTAGGCCCTCAAAATGGTGATGGAAGTTAAAATTCCTGAAAATAGTAATTTGCCAAAATTGCCAGAAAACTGTTTTGAGCCAGTTGGAAAAGGTGGGTGGCCACCGATATCCACCTGGATCATGGGGGCATAAACCCCAATGTGCAAATCAACTAAGGAAACATTTGAACTAGGGCAGAGGATCCTGATTTAGAGATTGACCCTAATGTGCAATTTGAAAGAGAAAATATTCAAACTTTTCTAGAGGAGGCTCGATCAGGAGATCAATCTCGATGCAAAAATTGACCAAGGAAACATTTGAACTAGTTTAGTGGGGGCCCAATTGGGAGATTGGCCATGATGTGGAAATCAATCAAGGAAATATTCATATTAGTGCAGAGGGGTCCGATTGAGAGATAAGTCTCGATGAGGAAATTGGCCAAGGAAAACACTCAAATAACGTAGAGGGGGACCGAATGGGAGATCGACCCCAATTGTAAAATTAACCAAGCTTAAGATTTGAACAAGTGCGGTGGGGTCCTAATTGGGAAATCAACCAAGGTAGAAACTCAAAAAAGTGTAGAGGGGTCTCGATTGGGATATTAGGTTGGAACAAATATTGGGAAAGGATGAACACAAATATTTTATCCATTTATGAAGGATGCCAATTGCTAAATGATTGAGAGAAATTTGGTCAAGTGTGAAGGATCCTTGAAAATGTGAAAACTGTGGAAGCAAGGCTTGGTTTTGAATGTAGTGGACTATGCAAGTGTATTTGGGTTCAAAAGGTGATGGCAGGTTCAACATGGTGATAACATCAACTCCTTTTGTGGGATGGCTCCTCCTTATGTGGGGCCAAGATCCAAATTTTGGGACATGAGTAGGTCAATGTCTTAACCCATTGGGCCATGGAGTCAAAATGTTGTTTACAATCTAAGTAAAAAAATTGACTTGAAAAATAAAATGTAAGGACATATATGCAAGAAAGAAAGGTACACAACTGAAAAAACTTGACAACAATATTATGATATATAGTGGAAATTTTAGAGGCTATCTCATGGACTGCATGAAGTGTTTCAAGAACCTATCATTGACAAGAGAATTAAATCAATGTCCCTCCAAGTTACTCAGATGGAAAGAGTTGGGAGTTTGGTTGTAGATTTCTTCTAGGACATTTGGGCCCAACCATAAGTTCTCAAACTTCGCATGTTTGCTAGGGTCTTCGTGTATTTTATCCCAAAGGAGGACCAAGTCTTCTTTCATAAAATTATGGGGCCTAGCCTTTTTTTAAAGATTTTCTTCATATTATCATGATTTTATTCATATTATGCAAATTATGTTGTACACTTGGTTCCTTTCCTCTTGAACTTCAACTAACCGATTTATCCTTCTCTAGGATTTATCAAGCTCAAATATAATAACATGTAGCAATTTCATTACAGGAAGCTCTAGTTGAGAAGGTAGAACTACCTCCACACCATAGACCAACTAGAAAGGATCTTTCCTTTTAGCCCTCTTAGTGTTGATTTTGTCTGCCCATAGGGCATACCTGAGTTGGGAATCCCATGATATTTTATTGTCTAAAATGGTCTTCTTGATGATCTCCGTGAGGTTTTTATTTGAAGATTCAACTTGGTCATTTCACCTGAACATAGTAGGTGGATGAATGGTGATGCAATGATTTTTTGGGGATTTTCCGAGGGTCATAACTTTTGACTCAGTTATCTGTTTGGGATGAAATTTTATGTGGAGTTGCGTCTCCAAGAGTTCACTGCCGTGTATATTGGATCTACCCAATTGGACATTGTGTTGACACTTTTTCAGGGCCAAATTCCTTCATATAAGGCCTCAAATTGGGGTTTTAGTGTTTTTATGAGAACTTTTAATATTTCAATTATAAGTTATCTCTTAGTTTATGAGATTAATCAGAAAAGAGAATTGAAAAATAGTGTCACACTTGTTAGCTCTTAGTTAGTGCTTAGTTTTAGAGTCATGCGAGAATTTTCTAAATTTAGTTGTTTTTCTAAAAAATAGTTTTTTTTTTCTTTCTAAAATTAGTTGTTTTCGAAAATACTAGATAGTAGTCATAAGGGGTTGAACTTCGATTGTAATAGTTAGGATGGAGAATGAATAAAATATAGTTATTTTTCCATTCTCCCGTGTTTTCGTGATTTATTTGATCTTGTGAATGAATCTCAAGCTTTGGCTACATCATTTGGTATCAGAGCCTGAGATTCATTCACAAGATCAAATAAACCATGAAAACACTTACTAGAAGAATATGTTGATTTTATCCCTAACAAACTACTTGATGGTCTTCCACCAAAGAGGGATATTCAACATCACATTGATTTGATCTCAGGATCATCTTTACCTAATCAGGCAACCTATAGGATAAGTCCTACACAACATGCAGAGCTCACCCGATAAGTGAAAAAACTCTTAAAGAAAGTTTTGATAAGAGAAAGCATGAGTCCATGTGTTGTACCAACATTCTTGACTCCAAAAAAGGATAATACACGAAGGATGTGCACATATAGTAGAGAAATCAATAAAATTACCATCAAATATAGGTTTCCTATATCGCGGTTGGACGACATGATGGATGTGCTAGCCAGAGCTAAATATTTTAGTAAGATTGATTTGCAAAGTGGATACCACCAGATCTGGATTCATAAAGGAGATGAATGGAAAATTGCCTTCAAGACCATGGATGGACTATATGAATGGAAAATTGCCTTCAAGACCATGGATGGACTATATGAATGGATGGTGATGCCATTTGGGTTGTCCAATGCTCCTAGCACTTTCATGCGGTTGATGAATACTCTGCTTTGACCTTATATTGGTAAGTTTGTTGTTGTCTATTTTGATGACATCCTAGTTTTCAGTAACAAAAAAGAAGATCACTTGCATCATTTAAAAATTATATTGGATGCATTGAGAAGACATCAACTTTATGCAAACCTAAAGAAATGTAGTTTCCTGCAAGAAATTTTGGTAATCCTGGGTTTTTTCATCTCGCCAGATGGAGTCAAGATGGATTCAGAGAAGGTTAGAGTAATTTTGGAGTGGCCTAGTCCTAGGAGCATCATAGAGGTAATAAGTTTTCATGGGTTGGCTACCTTTTACATAAAGTTTATTCAATTTTTTTTGCAATATAATAGCACCCATAACAGATTGCACCAAAGGTAAGACATTCATGTGGACCAAGGATGCTGAGGAAAGTTTTAAGTTTCTAAAGAAGAAGGTAACTGAGGCACCCATATTAGCGTTACTGAATTTTAATGAAGTGTTTGAGGTAGACTGTGATGCTTCACATGTCGGCATTGGAGTTGTACTTAGCCAAGCAGGACGACATAATCAAGTTGCAGATGATTTGAGTCGTCGCACTGTTCTTTTGACAACCATGTAAAATCAAGTAATTGGGTTTGCTGCATTAAAGGATCTCTATGCATCTGATAATTATCTTCGGGAGATTGTGGAACAATTGAAGAATCTAGTCACTGGGAACATGGATCTTGATCAAGGTGAATATTTTATGCAAGATGGTTACCTCTTCAAAGGAAAACAACTATGCATCCCAATTGGTTCATTGAGGGAAAATATTATCATAGACCTTCACAGTAGTGGTTTGGCAAAACATTTTGGAAAGGATAAGACACTATCATTAATCGAAGATAAGTATTACTGATCGAAGATGAAAAAAGATATAACCAGGTATGTGGCACGATGTCAGATTGTCAAATGTCTAAAGGACACTCACATAACACAAGATTGTATATGCCACTACCATTGCCCAAAGGTCCATGGATAGATCTGAGCATGGATTTTGTGTTGGGGATCCCAAACACACAATGAGGTAATTATTCTATTTTTGTGGTTGTTGATAGGTTCTCTAAAATGGCTCATTTCAATTCTTGCAAGAAAACTAGTGATGCATCATGGGTGGCATAATTGTTTTTTTCAGAAGTTGTTAGATGGCATGGGGTTCCAAAAACTATTACCTCTGATAGAGATATTCGGTTCTTGGGTCATTTTTGGAGGAATTTATGGAAGAAAATGGGGACTAAATTACAGTTCAACAATGCTTATCACCCCCAAACAGATGGGAAAATTGAGGTGGTAAATCAGAGTTTGGGAAACATGTTAGGGAGCATTGTTGGAGAGAAGCCTAAGAAGTGGGATTTGGATTTACCTCAAGCAGAATTTGCCTAAAATATTTAAATGAATAGATCTACAAGTAAATCTCCATTTCATGTTGTTTACGATAGAAACCCTATGGGTGTCCTAGATTTGGTGCAACTACCACTTGGGGATAGGATCAGTGATGATGGGGAAGCATTTGCAGAACACAGTCAACCGTCGTAGCAATAGGTGAGACAAAAATTGCAGGCCAATAATGAACATAACAAAATTATCAAAGATGCTCACCGACGATACCAGGTATTCAATGAAGGTGATTTGGTGATGGTTTATTTATGGAAGGAGCAGTTTCCTCGAGGAACCTACCACAAATTGAAGTATAAGAAAATTGGTCTGTCCAAGATTCTTAAGAAAATCAATGATAATGCTTATAAGGTCGATTTACTAGCTAACCTCGATATCTCCCTTGTGTTTAACGTTTCTGATTTGTATATCTTCCATGGGAATGATCTGGATGATGACAGTGAGGCAAAGGTGGACTAGAAACAAGCCATTCCAAGCAAGAAAAAGGAAAAGATTGCATATATTTTAGATAAGAAGACCCTTCATACTTGACAATGCCAATACAATCGATATTTGGTCCAGTGGGAAGGCGTAGCACCAACAAAGAGTACGTGGATTATAGAGGGTGACTTATTGAACCTGGATCCCATTAAATGGAAATAGTTTGAAGACAGTAACTTGCAGGAGCTGCGTTCTTTTGAACCAGAGGAGAATGATGCAGGGATTTTTCGGGGATTTTTTGATGGTCATAAATTTTGACTTGGTTATTCATTTGGCATGAAATTTTACAGGGAGTTACGTATCAAAGACAACGTTTTGACACTTTTTCAAGGCCAAATTCCTTCATATAAGGCCTCAAATTGAGGTTTTAGTGTTTTCTATGGAAATTTGTAATTTTTTAATTATCAATTATCTCTTAGTTTATGAGCTTAATGAGAAAAGCGAGTTGACAAATAGTGTCACGCTAATTAGCTCTTCGTTAGTGGTCAATTTTAGAGTCATGCGAGAATTTTTTAAATATAGCTATTTTTCTAAAAAATAGTTGTTTTCGAAAATCCCAGATAGTAGTTATAAGGGGTTGAACTTCGATTGTAATAGTTAGGATGGAGAAGGAATAAACGAGAGTTATTTTTCTATTATCTTGTGTTTTCATGGTTTATTTTATCTTGTGAATGGATCTTATGCTTTGGCTACATCAAATGGGCTAGGATGATATTATATTTTTGGAAAAATATATCATTCCCAGTGAGGAGAAGGCTTTGGCATTGTTTATAATTATTTCCCTGGGAGAACCAAACTTGGACTAGATGGTTTTTTTCAAGGAATCTGATGACAACTTGGTATGTAGGATGTCTTGTGGGGATGTATTCTACCCATTTGGTGAAATAATTAGTGGTTGTGAGCATCCATTTATTTTTCCCAATGGATGGAGGATGGATCTCACCTATGAAATCAAGACCCTATTTCCGGAAAGGAGCTTCCACTTACATTGTTATTAGGGATCAGGCGGGGATTTTATATCAACTTCTAGCAAAATTTTAGCGCTCATGGTAGACCTTAACAAATTTATGCACATCATAAAATAGGGTGGGCTAAAAATATCCAAAACTCAAGATTTTGTGAGTTGTAGCTCTGGCCACAAAATGGACTCCATAAAAACCCTGATGCATTTCCTTCATCAATAGATCTACCTCTTCTTCCAACATACATCTAAACAACGATCCATTTAGGTTTCTCCAATGCAATTGGGCCCCAATAATGTAGTTCTTAGCTGCTCCAAGTCTCAAAGATATCCTCTGCGATTTGTCCATTCCTTGGGGACAAAGGCCAGTGCCCAACATATATGATACATCTTGATACCATGGGGATTTTTGAAATCAAGGTTTAACCAATGATCCTATTTATTTTCCTTGATCTCATATCTCCTCAAATTCTATTGCATTTATTCCTATTGCTTGCATGTTAACTTCAACCATTAGTTTTTTTAGCCCTTGGCCTTTGATCATCTTGGTGAGTTTGATCACCATATACATTCTTGAATTTTTGTGATCTGTTTCCCTCTTTCACCATCTACTTCTAGCTGGCAGAGTATATCCTCAATTGAAATGTGTGGTACATACACGACTATGTCAGATTGTAATATATACTCTCTAAATGATTTTAGAGCTTTTACTAGAGTGTAGGTCTATTTTTCCATGATATTGTATTTTATCTTTGCATCTCTAATGGATTTTTTGAAGAATGCAATGGGTTGTTCATGCCCCTCACCATTCTTTTGTAGGAGGACTACAACAATAGTGTGCTCAAAAACAAAGGGAAAAATCATGAGTTCTTTACTATAGTCAGGGCTCATTAGCACATGAGTTTCTCCCATGGATTTCTGTATTGTTGAGAATGAATCTTTAGCCAAGTCATCCAATTTGATTTAGCTATCCTCCTTCAACATTCTAGTCATTTTCTTGGTCATATTAGTGAAATTTAGTATGAATCTCTAGAGACATTAATCTTCCCAAAAATTGATCAGAGAGCTTTCTTATGTCTAGGTAGAGAGATAATATTTGTTGCTTATGCCCTCTCTATATCAATCTTTACCCCTTGTGCAGTCAAAACATGTCTGGATAATTTTTCTTCTGTCATCCCAAAGGAAAATTTCTTGGGATTGAGGGATACACCAAATTTTCTACACCTTTCAAAAACCTACTTCAAATGTTCAAGATGATCAACAACTTCTTTTGAGAAAATAGTCAAGCCATCAAGATACATCATAGTAAACATATCCTTGATATCAACAAATGCATAATCCACAGGCCTTTGAAAAGTAACCCTAGCATAGGCAAATGTGTGGCACATAGTGGCAAAAGTAGTATTCAACACATATTTTGGGTCCATTCTGACCTGACTACATCTTGAAAAAAATGTATAGCATGGACATCCTTTTAGACCCCTCTACCTTTTGTAGAATTTGATCCATCTTTGGCAAGGGGTAGTTTTCATTCAGGGAAGCTCTATTCAAATTTCTAAAGTCTATATAGAGCTTTATCTCACCATTTTTCTTTTGGATAGGTACCTAGTTTTCAATCCACTTTGAATATCTAACTAGGATAATGAATTTGGAATCAAAGAGTTTTTTCAGTTCTATTTGTACCAAAGGGCGCAACATGGGGTTGAGTTGTCTTTGCATCTACTTTAAAGGTTGGATGTATTCCTTAAATGGAACTTGATGGTGACAAAAGGAAAGGTCACAAGTCTTGAGATCTTCATACCTCCATGCAAAGACATATTCAAATTATTTAAACAACTAAATGTATTTCTTTAGGGGATAAAGTCTTTGATAATTTTGATGAATTTGGGATCAACTTTTCTGCCCAGGTTGCAGTCCTCCACTTCTGATGGTTATAGTTTCATGAAGGGTTTCAAAGGTACATCATTTTAGTTGAAATCATCACTAGTGGAACCAACCCTCTTGGAATGAAATTCATTTTGAGTTGTATAACCCTCTATCCTATAAAATTTGTAGGCTATGATTGATATGTAGAATGATCAGTTTCGAGATCTGTCCCATCTTCATCTTCATATGATTATATATTAAAATTTGACTATTCATATATAGGATTTAGGAATCTATTAACCGATTCCTTGTATTAAAAAACCTATCATTGTTTTATGTTATTAAGGATGACAACCTGAATGGAATAAGAGAGGTGATCCACATCAACTGGTCTAAAATCCATAGTTGAATGGAACAAACTATCAAATTTATTATTATTTTTATCTAGGATGTCCCATATAGTGTGTTTATATTGCCTCAATCTTAGATGCTTATCACGACCTCTATTTCATACTTGACTTATGATCAAATTAGAGTCCCCAAATATCTTGAGTTGTTTTACCCCCTATCTTCCTTGTTGTCTCTAACTCAAGTGTCAATGGTTTGTACTATGCTACATTGTTTGTACATAAAAAATATAGCTTAAATCCATGTGAGAATTCTCTCCCCTTGGGCGAGATCAACATGATGGCTACCCACTGACTTCTTTACTACATGCACCATCAAACTGTAATATCCACAATTATGAAAGGCTAGAATTTTCCCCTTCACACATCAAAGGCATATAATAAATATTTGTAGGAATCCATGAATAAGCATGAAGTTCTTGATATTATCCATGGTGTAGGAAGGGAAATTGGTCGGATTTTCAGGATCACCAATCACATGAGTCATTTAGGTTCCCTATATAGCCTGCAAGTTTCTCCAAAAATAGGAATGGTGGCACAAGACAAGTCAATTTGGATATTCCCTCCCATAGAAGTGCCCCAATATCTAGACAATAACATACCATAGGTAGCGGGGACATCTGTGATCACTACATCCATCATCACAAATTTCCTAGAGGTCTGCACCATTCCTACCACCAAGTCTTTAATCATCGTCAGACACTAAACCCTCTCAGAATCAAAGGAGTATAGGTCTTTCTAAGGCCTAGTGATGTCTAGGCCCATTTTTTCCATGATTGTTAGGAACATCA
>ML832524.1:0-24564 GCA_009831015.1 Picea engelmannii
ATTTCTCATATATTGTGCATGGTGTATTGTGGTGTATTAGTGTAACTCTTATACTATTGTTCATTTCTCATTGGATATAATTGAATGGTTTAAGTATAAGTTGAAAAAGGTTTTTAAATTGTACTTGATACTGATTCACCCCCTCTCAGTATCAACACAATTAATCATATACTATTAAAGTGTGCAATATGGAATGTTACATACCACAAAAATGTGTTAGTCATGGGGCATCATGAATTATCCATAAAAATATTCCATGACATTGAAATCTCTTCTGCCCAAATGGTTTACAGATGTCATACATAGTGATGCTCTCCCATAACTTTAGTAGCTCGTCGATAAGAGACTCGATATACACATTCATATCTTTAACTTGGTACTTACCTAATTGTTTGAAATTACATTAAATTACTACCATGGTATGTATATATACGTAAATAAATAAATAAAAGATTTTATGAAAAAAAATGAAAAATGAAAAATTTAAATTCAAAAAATTAATGTAAACAAATACTTGGAATAATCATTGTCAACATTATGTGCTCCATTTTTATTGACATCCAAGGAGGAATGTTATTGTTGGTAACAAAAATATGCCACACTGAGTAGATATACCAAAGATCTACAAATGGATTAACACCGTCAGTTGCCAATGAAAGCCTAACATTACGAGGTTCATCTTTAAATTCTGGCCATTTTGCAACAATTTCCTTAAATGCATAACCATGTGCAGGCATTCAAAGAACACCATATTCAATTATCTTGTGTGCATGGTAATCCATAAACTGTGCTATGCTTTGGCACCTAAGCAGTCACTGCAAATGTGGAATTATGGGAATATGCCAGATAACCTTTCGAGGGACCATTTTTGTTACTTGATCGGTTCGATATCTACTGATACCACATACCGAGCATTCTGTTTTCGACGCATGTTGTCCATAATATATAATATGATCATCAGGACATGCATCTATACTTTGATACTCCATTCCAATGTATTTCATAATGGAATGTAAATATTGATATGTGCGAGGTAAAATATTTGACGAGGGTGACATAAATTCACCTAACAATCTAAAACATAAAATATAAATAGTTAATGTAAAGAATAGTAATTGTAAATATTGCATTTTTATTTTGCACATTAATTAACACTAAAAAAAATGGGGAAAAGTCAACCTTTATGTAGATGTGATGAAACATATTACATACCTTAGGATCTATGTCATACAAGTGTTCGACAAATGATTCGTAACTTTCAAGTTCACCAACAATAATGTAGTGGAGAGAAGATTTGATCTTGACCCTTTATAAAGTCATTTATTTGCCTTTTCAATCATAGGTTCATCATAAATACCATCACTATTGTCCCCATGATCCTCATTTGGATGACCGAATAAGTCTTGGATCATTTGATTTGTCCCATCATATTGAACTATGCTATTATTTTCATCTACTTCCATGGGATCATTAACTTGATCTTCATTATTTGCTTCAAGTTCTCCATCGTGTACTACAAAATCATGTCTGCTACTACTTGGTGCTTTGTGCATAAAGTTAGGGGGGAAATCTAACTTTATAATTACAAACAATCATGAAAAACTAGTGCATGTATAAAAAAATATAAAAGTTTGAGAATACAATAGATAATGAATGTATATATTGTTGATTACCATGGGACGATATTTATTTGATCCCCCGTCCATGTGCCTATATTTTCTACAATGCTTTTAGCTATTGCTATTAAAACTATTTCAGGACATCTAGTACAACAATTTTTGCAAGGGAAATAACATTTACCATCACCCTTTTCACCCTCTTTAATTCTTTTCCCAACTCTAATGTTTTCTGACATTCTTCCCCACATACATATACTGAAAAAAAGACTTGTTTTTTGTTCGCAAAGAATACCGGATTATACCCTTTTTGAAGTGTCGTTATTATAGCAAACTTGTCGCAACATCCGTAAAATGAAACATATTTATATATTTTATAATGTCACAATTTCGATGATAGTTGACCAAGTCAAAGTTGACTTGGTCAAATACTAGGTGACCGTTGGAAGGGGGAAAACCTAGTTTCCATACCATCGCAACTGCGGCGACTATTTTACCAACGTCGCAAGAGAGACAAAAATCCAATGGCGTTGCAATAGTGAAGTCTTCCTACCTTCGTCGCAATAAATACATGTGTTTGTATTACGTCGCACTTGCGATGTTATCGGGCAATATGGAGAAAAAAATTTAAAATTTCCTCTATTTTTCAATAGTATTGCCAATTTTTTCCATAACGTCGCAAATAGAACGTTGAAATTTTTACAATATGTACTAGTTCTAGTTCTTCAAGAGGCACACACAAGATGCTTCATAGATAGTCAACATACATATGCAGGTTGCACTATTGGTAGGGCACATGCATACGCATGTTGCACTACTAACAGGTCGTGTACCTATTGACATATTGGTATCTGTTGAGGATTGAATCCTCTTCTCAGTTGGTGCTGAGTTGTGTAAGATGAGTCTTGCATTACAGAGCTGGTGCTCTTGTGGAGTCGATACTCTATTCAGTTGTTGCTGATAAAACCCCAAGGATTGTAGTCCATAATAAAAGAAAAAATTGTACATACATATTGTGTTATTTTTGGTGATGTATTATTGATGACATATGTTGCTGATATATGTTTAGCATACAATTGGTTATAAATTGATAGTAATAAGTGATCAGTAAATTGTGATTTCTAACTAAGGAGTTTTTGTGAAAGGAAGTGAAAAAGATCCCTACACTGATTCACCCCCCCCGCTCTCAGTGTGATCAGTGTGTCCAACAATTGGTATCAGAGCCGACCTTCACTATAATCCTTAACAAGCTTGGAGGAGATTGATGGACACACAAATGGATGATGAAGTTCCAATTATTGATGAGAAAAATTATTCAGCATGGAGACTAGAAATGAAAGGGTATTTGAAAGCAAAAGGAGGAGGTGTTTGGAAAGAAACTATTGGTGGATTAGTTCCCTTGAAGAATAAGTCAAAGTTTGTAGCTCAAAAGGAAGAAAAGAAGAATGATGCATTAGCTCTCAAGACCATTTTCAATGGACTCTCAAGTTCTATCAAATAAAGCATGGGACAATGCACTTCCACCAAGGATCTATTACTAAAGCTAGAGAAGACATACCGAGGAAAAAAGGAAGACACTAAAGAAAATTCCATCAAGAACAATAAAGGTAAATAATCTCTCGATTGCAATAATTCTAAGTGTGATGATGTTGAATGTTTCTCTACAAGTGAAGAAAACATAGAAGAAGTTTGTGTAGAATCAGATGACAATTATCCTATAGTTGAGGAGGAATATTTGTTGGAACTTAAAGTTAAAGTTTTATCTGAGTTAGAATATGTTAGCAATGAAATAGGACATTGCTCAATTTCTTTTGTGTATCTTGAAAAATACACCAATGAAGTCCTAGAAAAGTACTCAAGATATACCATGGAAATAAAGCAATATCTCAAAGAACAAGAAGAAAGTAAAAAGACTCAATTAGAAGAAAAAGAAGAAGAGATCAAAAGACTAAATAATGAAATAGAATAAAATAAGAAGGTAGATGATGAGATTATCAAAATTCTTGAAGTTAATGTCAATCTCAAGACCCAAATTGAAGAAGCCAAAAGGGTAGAGGAACTATTAAAGAATCAAGTAAATGAAAAGTAAGAGTCATGTCATAAGTTGGAAGCTCGATTTGTTTATCTTAGAAAGAAAGTAGAGAAGTCAAACAAATTCTTGAATAACTCAACAATATTGAATGAAATCTTGTATAGTCAAATATCACCAAATGATAAATGAGGTCTTGGATACAACAAAGAAGATACCCATTTTGAAGCAAGCACCTCAAAGAAGCATGAGGTAAGTACCTCATTCTCAAAATATGGAAATAATGTTGCAATTCAACCATCTACACAAAGCAAGGAAACTTTCAAAAGAACAAAGCAAGGAAGACATCAAGAAGCCATCTTTACACCTCAAAGAAAATTCAGAAGAGAGACACCTTCAATATGGAAACCAAAGAAAAGGTATGAAATTTTTTTTTATGGTCATTGTTACTCATGTAATGAATATGGTCACAAAGATTTGGAATGCATACATTATGCAAGGAAAGATAATGGAAAGTTTCATAACACCCTAAGGTGTTGGAGATGTAATCAAGTGGGACACATTTCTGCTCATTATCACACCATGATATGCTACAACTGTAGTGGATTTGGCCACATATACCACGATTGTTGGAACACAAGAAGACAATCCATGAGGAGTGTTTCATATAGCATGACTAGAAGAACACATGAGGCTAGAAAGGAAAACAATATTGGAAATATGAAAGCTCAAAGCTCAAGTTCTGAGAAGCTGGGAAACCTTCAGAAGTGGGTGAAGAAGACTGAACAATCATAACAAAATGGAATCCCTAAGTCAAGATCAATCTTGAATTCGTCTGAAGAATATGTGGGTTACATTGATAATAGTCACGTACATATGTGATCTGACCTATAAATAGGTCGCGTACATACTTGAGCTGTTTGTATAGAAGGTCGCGTACATGTGGTAAAAGCCTTGGAAAGTAGGCTATGCAAATAATTTGCAGCTTGGTGTGATGGTATAAATCTGTGTTGCAGGGTTTGACATGGTTTGTTGCAGGATTTGACATGGTTTGTTGTAGGTTTTCATGATTACATGTTGGCATATATAATTGATGTATGTATGGTGATGACATATGGTTGAGTGTTGAAAGTCTATCCTTGATGCATTATACTAACTCTAGAGTATGGATTGAGGCATTGTATGTTGAGGAACAATGTTGGTTGTGATAGTGAAGTTATGGCACTTTGGTTATGAGATATATCATGATGACTCTAGCTAGAGATATCATTGATCTATTGAGGCATATTTCTAGTACATGTAGTTTTGGATGCTTAATATTTTTTGTAGTGAATGGTGGATGAGGAAGATCTGTTGAGGTACATGGATGGAAGATATTTGAGTTCCATTGATATATCTTATGATGTATTTTTAGAGGCATATTTGTTGGATATCTTGGTGCATGCATTTGGCATGTGGTTGAGCTACATATTGGGACATGTAGTTGATGAGTTAATGAGGTGGTTATGTTGTACATCATTGATGAGTCATATCTTGATCTATATTTGGTGCATGGTTGATGGATTTTCTTGGTACAAGTGGTGATACATGTGCTATAACCCTAAATTTCTCTACACATGCATACCTGACATTTTTCCCTCTTACTTGCATTTTTTGCCAAGCCATCCCTGAGTTTCTCTTCTAAAAAACCCATTTTTTGAAGATGTACGCGCTCTGCACCACTACTTCCCATGTAAATACGCTTGTTGCACCACTATAACATGTTGCACCACTACAACCTATGTATACTTGCAAAAGTTGCAAAAAATAAAAAGTTGCAAGGAATTCGTTGAGATTACAGGCTATTGGGTAGTTTCCCAACTAATCCACCACTTATATCCCATCACCCAACTGAATAACCATCCTTTTCCCATATAAAAGGAGGTGTTGGGGACTCATTCCACATCTAGACATAAGAACAATGAAACTCTACCCATTTCATATCCCCTCCTTTCCCCAAGCATTTGCAGCCCTTTTGTGAGAATTGCCTCAGAATTCCCTAATTTGCCTTCCTTCCTCCATCATAAACCCATTATACTTCCCAAGAAGAAGTTTGATAGGATAAGCCATATGAAGGTGCACTTGGAAATTGGTGAAGAGGAGCCTAGACTAGGTTCGTGGAGCAGTAGCCGACTTTGGTTGTAAGTGATCATTGTATTATTAATAAAATAAGTACTTTTCCTATCCCAAATCATGATGTGTCGAATGTTTTTATTTGATTTATGTTTTTATTCTAACATCTAGCCCTTATTTATGTATGAAATGCATGCTTGTAGATTTTTGTTTGTTTGTCTTTGAATGAAGGCCATCCTTGGGAGGAGTTTTGCAGTCAGTGAAGCTATTGAGCGTGAGAGGATCATCACTGGACGTGGAGTAGAGGTATAGTTACCCGATCCTTCTCATTTTTATTTCCTTGCATAAGTCTGGGGTATGTTTGGGGTAGTTAGAGAAGTAGGAGACTTTTAAATGGTTATTGATATGCCTACATTGTAAACCCTGGTGTAGCCATAGGGGTTTTTTCCCCACTAGTAGAACTGGCTACCATACTAGGGAAACCTCTAGGGTTTTAGGAGATTTTTTGGGTGTCTGATTGGTTTTATACCTTTTTGAGTTTCTATTGAGTATGTTGAGTCTTTTAAGGGATTCTGGTCACATGTTGGTGTCATACCAGTTCTCCCTACCTTGTCAGTCAGTCTGTTTATTTCTTTTTTTGAGAAATTACAGAGGTGTACATGCCCTGCTGTGGGACAACACATGTACATACGTGTCCTGCTATATAGACAACCCGCGTACATACACAAGATGCTTAAGCATCAATATCATACATGTTCCAAGAAACTGTTTTTAAGAAGAGGCAGTAAACCTCTTCCCTGATTGAGGTTTTACTTCTCAGGGATTCTTGAGTGAGTTCAATGTCTCTATTTTTATAGTCATAGCTTGGGTTAGATGTCAGTTTGCTTGTCTTTTTAAAGATTTCTTGTGTTTAATTCTGAAAGGGTTTTATGCGAGTCTTTGAGTTTGTTGATCAACCTGTTTGGTGTCTTTAGTGACTCCCTGCGATCCGTAGTGGGCCAGAGGTCAGTTTTAGTCTTGTCTTGTATTTTCTTTCCCCCCTTTAATTTGCTTTAAAGAAAAGAGAAAACAAGATTTATTTCAAGTTTTCCCTGTTTAAAGAATTTCCAAAAAAGAAAAGATTTTTCATTTCTTAGTTTGGTAAAGTAGTTAGGGTTAGTTATTTCACTTGAAAGGAAAAAGAGTTCAATTTTTAAGTTCTTTTTTGATTTCTTAGAACTTAAGTAGCTCGTAGCCAAGTGAAATTTCATTTTAGGTCTTATTTTTAAAGATCTTGAAAATAGTTAGTTATGAAAAATTGGTTACAAAGAGCTAGTTGAAAATCTTTATTTTTCTAGAAGTAATTTTGCTTTCAGATTTTCGTTTATTTTCTCCTCTTTCATCTCTCATACACATCACTAGTTTCACTACCATATCCTCTGAGTTAAAACAAGCCATTTAAAATGAATGCTAAATTTAAAAATAACTAGACTTTTATGTTTGTAGGGTCAATCAACTAGTTTAGGGTTAGAGCCTTGAATTAGGTTGGAGAGAAAACTATTCAAGGATTATAAACAAACATCGAAGTCAGAGCTAGAGAGTGTTAAATTCCAGTGACGTGAAAGTTATATGGGACCCCTCTCTAACACAAGGGCTAAACATGAGGTCGTGTGAGGAAAGGTAGCAGAGATAACCCCTCCAAAGCCGTACCAAACATAGTGGGGAACACATATTGAGGATCTATCGTGGGATACTATCGCTCGCATTTTCCTATGGAGCTTGGTGGACCTTGAATCCATTCGAGATCCTTAGTTATCTTCTAGACCACTTTCTTTCGATACCCTCGGTAATTTTCAGACTTGTTATCCTGCTCATTGTGGTCCACCCGACTATCGACTGTACCCACCTCGTGACTGTTCACGAGATGGAAACTTAGTTGCCTTTATTATAGGGACTTACACATGTGACCATGGGGGTATACCATGGTACCCAGGGCAGACGTTAGGTCACACTTTGCAGAGTATACCCGGAGGGTTCTTCCATGTTCAATTTTCACTTGCACTGGTAAGTTTCTCTAGTGTTGGCTGGCGTAACTGTTCTTCCAACTAGATACTGGTTTTCTTAGTTTATCTTGTAGGAATTTTTCTATTGTGTGCTTGTTTTTAAATGTTAGTTAAAGCCTTACTTTGTCGTTTATCTTTTCATAAAGTGGAAGATCAAGAGCTTCGTTGTTCGTGAAGGATTTAGGGCCTATCATCGGTTACATTGGAGCCACCACCACCATCGTTACGATAAAGACTTGACCAACAAGGGTCATTTGAAGCGATTGGGCTGCAAGAGACTGTTCCCAAGCCAACTTTGAGAGGATATTACTCGAATATGGAGGAACTCACTGTTTCTAACCTTGGAGCGAAATATCTCGGGTTGGTTAACCCTCCAATCAATGACTTGTTGGCGCTAATATTGGTACAAGTTGTCCCTCCAAGGGTAACACCTCACGAGCGTCATATAGTCTTACAAGAAGCTAGGAAAGAAAATGATGCTACTTCATCTGAGAGTCCTCACACTCCCTTAATGAATTCCACCATAGAGGGTATTTCGCCTCCTAACCCACCTTCGTTGGTCCATACCATAGTGGTCTCGACCCCCTCTACTTTGGGTAGTGGTATGATTCCATCAGCAGTGACAACCACTTCTTCGTTCACACCGAGTGCGACGAGCCCTCCATTTTCATATGGAATGCCCAGATTTGATACGAACTCCATCCTTACCTACTCCACCCTACAAACCATGGGTCTACGGGAAGGGATCTCAAATGCTCCCTTGCAAGGGTACATGGGGGGCACCTCAGCCTCCTATAATGATATCCCTTATGGTGGGGGTCATATACCTCCTCCGTCCCCCTCACTCGACGGTGCTTTACAGCCATCCGTCGGGCCAAACATGAACTGCAACTTGTTTGGAGCAGGCAGTCTAGGACCTTATTTTTACACCACATCGATGGTTTCAATGTCATTCTCTTTGTTTGACATGTTTGGTAATAACGATTTTTTGTTAGTTTCCTTCTCGGCCGAGGGAAACCGTGGTTTTGGACAACAGAATCCTATGCAGGGTACTATTCCTAAACAGGTGGCAAGTACAAGAGTTTTATCCTCACAAAGACTTTGGAATCCTTGGCAGGGACCAGTTCCCTCGCAGAGGATGCCGATCAAGGGAAACCCCTTCCATGGTCAATGGAACCCCAGGCAAGGCTCATTACCTATGCCCATCGGTTCGGCAGGGGGCAACCCTTTCCATAATATTTGGAACACAACACAGGGAGCAATCCCCACCCAACCCTCAATGTCCACTTACGAGAATAAGTTGATGATGTCCCAACAAATGTAGTTTCCATGTGCTGGTCAAGGCCATGGTGTCTTCCAGAACCCTGGCCAGCAACCCAACTTTTCCTCGAAACTAGGTGCCAGTAAAAATCTAGGCTCCCTTTTTCCTATACATAGTACCCAGCCCAAACTATTGTTTATGACAATGTTACATCTGCTAGACTTGTCAATATTTCTTAACAAACTGATTTTTCATGATCTGTGTTGGCCCCCCATGCCAACTAAGTTTCCCTCGGATATTTCAAAATTCGAAGGCAAGCCCAACGAAGACCCAGGTGATCAGGTGACAACTTTCCACCTATGGTGCTCATCAAAGTCGCTGCGAGACGACTTCGTACAATTGCCTTGTTTCAATGCACTCTTATCGGGGGTGCTGCGAAATGGTACATCAATCTTGACCACTCAAGATATTCTTACTTTAGTGATTTGGCGATGGTTTTTATGAACCATTTCCAAATACCCATGAGATATGATGCTAACAACAAATTGCTAGCCAACTTTGAGCAGACTAAGGCCAATCATATCTCGGATCACATCTGAGAATGGCGATGTCGAAAGAGTTTGATTAAGGTACAAATCCCACCAAATTTCCTGCTGGAGTGGTTCCTAAAGTCTTTGGTACCTCAGTTATCCAAGGATGTTGCAACTTCAGGAGTGTTTTCAAAGGAGGAGGCGATAATGAGAGTGCAACAACTTGAACTGATATACTCTCAGTCTGGATTACTCTATGATATTTTTCCAAATGTTCCATAGTCCATCCTTGATAAGGACAGACAAAAGTATGGACCACATGCCCATGGTATAGTCGGTTCAGTACAAGCAAAGTCCATTGATCACCTGTCAAATCAATTGCAACAATTGTCGATACAGTAGACAATGACTAGCCAGACCTCCGGTTCAACTATTCCCCCTACCCAAATGTTGGACGTACACAGTGTGTAGTCGATGAACCCTGAAGGCCTACCAAAATCCCGAAGCAAAGAAAAAACAATGAAACAAGAAGGGTAAGGGGGATAAGAAACCCAAAAACAATGCTAGCAGGGGAAACATACAGAAGAGAAAGTCGAAGTATCCATGTAACCTTTTCATGGAGGACCATCCAAATCACCTGTGCACTGGACTTGTGGAGGCCTATAAGTTATTGGCGGAACAACAACCTACTGTTTTAACGAACCCATTTCGACATGGGAAAAATATGACTCAAGCCTCTTTGATCATGGATGGGGGCAGTCAGAGACCCCCCATGTCTTCTAGTAATCCTTTGGTCATGAGCGTTTATATGATGAAAGGTGACGCTTATATAGAAACCAGGGCACACGATTACGGGATGCCAGAATTTTCTGAAAAGGGTAAAGAATCCACAAACCCACTTGTTCCTCTCTATATTGAGAGGACTATGGGAAAAGAAATGACACGCATCCCAAAAGGGGCATTCAAGAAAGCTTCTCATAATCTGAATGCGAGGGTCACCCAAAACTACTCTGTAGTGGAGTATTTGTCACAAACCCCTTGCATGATGTCCTCTTTGGAGGTCCTCTAGAGATGCACTTCGCAGAGAAAAGATATGTTATCTGCCTTGGGATCTGTCGAGACTTGTAATCCAGGAATGATCATTCTCGATATGACCCAATTGAGACCTCGTCTCCCTTACCACGTTGCATTTCAGATAGTAGTGGCTCACCCCATGAAATGTTTTACTCGGAATATCTTCCGCATGGTGGTTTATGAGGGTGCCTCAACCTGCATGATGTCATTGGCATGTTGGAAGGCCATTGGCCAACCTATTTTGTCTTCGTCACCTACTCTGCTTACTACTTTCGACGATCGTCATCATCTTTTTCATCAGTTTTTGTTTCTCATAGCAATGACTTGAGCCAACTTTGGCATGAGTGGTTTGTTCATCTAAACTATCTCTCATTGCAACAACTATGTAATCAACATATGGTTATTGATCTTCCTCTTGTTTCATGCAGAGATGGTGTTTGTGCCGGTTGTATTCTCGGAAAACATCATAGGGATAGTTTTGAAAAAAGTTCCTCTTGGCATGCCTCGGGTCCTTTGCATCTTGTTCACAGTGATTTGTGTGGTCCACTTTCTTCTCCTTCTTTTTTTGGGTGAAAGTGTTTCTTAACTTTCATTGATGACTTTTCCAGACGTACTTGGGTTTAATTCTTAAAACTTAACAGCGAATTTTTTGGCCTACAAGGCCCTTGTAGAAAAAAAATCTGGATATCAAATTCAAAGGTTAAGAACAGATAATGGAGGCAAATATGTGAACAATAATTTTACAAGTTACTGCACTACACAGGGAATCCAAATGCAACACACTGTTCCATATACACCACAACAAAATGGTGTTTCCGAGAGAAAGAATCACATATTGAAAGAAATGGCTAATTGTATGATCCAATATAAGGTATCAAGTCTAAATTATTGGGCGGAAGCCATCGAATGTGAAAATTACATAGTAAATCACACTCCCACAAAGGATCTTAAAAATATAACACCTGAAGAAGCTTGGACTAAAATTAAACCAGATGTAAGTCACTTCCGTGTATTTGGTAGTATAGCATGGGCTCACATTCCTGATGAGAAAAGGTAAGCATTGCAACCCAAAAGTGAGAAGTGTATATTTGTTGGTTATTCTAAAGATTTCAAACGTTACAGACTTCTTGAACCACGTTGTAATGAAATTATTATTAGAAGAGATGTTAAATTTGATGAAAATCTCTTGGCCTGCGAGCCTAATTCGGCATTTTCATTCTTCTTTGGTCTACGAGCCTAATTCGATGGTTGTTCCTTCTTCAGTCTTCGAGCCATATTTGGCGTTTGTGCCTTCTTTTGTTTTGGTTTCTTCGTCAGATGATGACAGTGAGGATGAAAATCCACCTCCACCTACTCACCTTCCTCTAGATGAGTCCTTTGAACCTGAACCAGCACTAGGTCCACCACTTCCTAGATGGGTCCGTTCAACACGAGATGCAACTACTGATCTTGTCGATGATCCTTCAGATCAACGCCAGAAATGTTCATAGTTCCATCGAGCCTCTTCTCTTTTGGCTCAAGTTTCAGAAACTCATGATCCAGAGACATTTGCAGAAGCTTCAGGTCATCCAGATTGGGATACAACAATCAATGAAGAGTATCGTTCTTTAATGGAAAACGATACTTGGGATATTGTACCTCTTCCAAAAGGAAGAAAAATCATCAGATGTAAATGGGTCTACATAACTAAGTATGCATCAGATGGAAGTGGTGAGAGACACAAGGCTCGGTTAGTTGCCAAAGGGTTTTCCCAAGTTAAAGGAATTGACTGTAATGAAACCTTTGCCCATGTAGCCAAAATGAATTCCATCTGACTTGTTATTTCCCTTGTTGCCTCACATAAATGGGAGGGTCATCAAATGGATGTTAAATCTGCCTTCTTGCACGGAGATTTTCAAGAATAAATCTACATGGAACAACCTCTTGGCTATGTCCAGAATGACTCTAGCCTTGTTTTTCACCTTAAGAAATATCTTGATGGTCTCAAGCAAGATCCCTGGTCTTAGTATGCCAAAATGGATAGCTTTCTTATTTCCACTAGATTCTCTAGATGCCATTCTGATCCTAATGTATATACCAAGAAAGTAAGGAGCCATCTCATAATCCTTGTGATTTATGTTGATGAGCTTATCCTTACTGGTAGTGACTCAAAACTTTTAAACCATGTGAAAACCAACCTTAAGAATAAATTTGAAATGACAAACTTAGTTTTTTTGCACTATTTCCTTAGCCTCCAAGTTTTGCAAACCAATGAAGGAATTTTTATTTCCCAGTCTAAGTATGCTTGTGACCTTCTTCCTCACTTTCACATGGATGATTGTAAACCAACCGCTTCTCCCTTCCAGTATGGAGTCAAGCTTACTGCCACTTGTAATTCTCCTGAAGTTGATGCCACCCTGTACCATCAGTTAGTTGGTAGCCTCTTATACTAGACTCATACCTGTCTTGATCTTTCCTTTGCTATTGGTATTGTTTCCTGGTATATGCAAACACCCCATGAAAGCCATTGGAAATTAGCTAAAAGGATACTTCACTATTTCTGTGGTACAGTTCAATTCAAGATACATTAGAGTTCAGGGGGGACTCCTTTATTGGTTGGTTTCACTGATTCAGATTGGGTCGATGAACCTGATGATCAAAAGTCTACTGTAGGCTATGTTTTCAGCCTTGGTTAAGGACTTGTCACTTGGGCCTGTAAGAAAAAACATGCTATTTCACTTTCTTCAGTAGAAGTAGAGTACCGAGCAGTGGTAAATGCAAGTTAGGAAGCCTTGTGGCTTTGACATATCCTTTTAGAGTTTGGATTCCAATAGCATCATCCAACCAACCTTTGGTTCTACAATCAGAGTGCCATCAAGCTCGCCAAAGACCCAGTTCAAAATCAACGAAGCAAACACATTGATCTACATATACACTTCATCAGAAAGCTCATTCATGATCAAGTTATTGAAGTGCTCTTTTTCCCTACAGAATATCAAGTTGCAGACATTTTCACAAAGTCTCTTATAGAAGCGAAGTTTTCCAAACTTTGATCTATGTTAGGATTTCATGAAGTTGTCATTAAGGGGGGATAGGCTCTAATGTCGCCTTCCTTCTCCTATTGTGTCACCATTTTAAATCCTTCAATCTTATCCCAAGTTTCTCTTAAGGGGGGGTGTTAGGATATTTATACACTTAGGAGTTAGTTAAGATCTACTTGGTCTAATGTGTCATTAGGTAAAAGTGTGTTTCTTTAGTATGCATTAGTATGCAATTGTAGTTAGGAAATCCGACGGTCATGATATTTTCCCGACATAGAGTGATCCGATGGTTCATACTCTCCTTGATCTTAAAAGCTCCTTGATGTGTGTCTTAACACCCAATTGGTCCATGATCTCTATTTAAAGAGCATGGAGGGTCATTTGCCGATGATCGATTGTGAGAAACGCTCTTGTAAAATCTATCGATAATCCTTTTATTTTGAATTAATAAACTACTCCAAGTGGTTGTGTTGGTTGGGGCCATGGATGTTTCCCCATAGGGGATTTACCATGTGAAAACATTGGTGTTTTGATCTTTGATCTGGTTATGTGAGTGGTTACTGAAGGTTTTCTTCCTCTATTGGAATACATGTGTTGTCGAACATCGTTTTCTAAGTCTTGGATGTAGTGCATGTGGATCTCTATGTGCTTCGTCCATTTCCTTTGAACTGGATCTCTGCAGAACTTCAGAGTGCTCTATTTTTCACACCATATGATGACCGATCGATGAAACTAAATGCCCAACTCAGTGAGAAAATGTTGTAGCCACATAACCTAAATGGTTATGTTAACTACCCCTCTGTACTCTTCCTTGGATGAATATAGAGCAATGGAAGCTTTCTTCTTGCTCGACCAACAAATAGGCCTGAAACCAAGACTGAGTGAGTAACCATATGTGGAATTGCAATCAGTTCTATCTCCAGCCCAGTCAGAATCAGTAAACCCGATGAGATATAATGTAGATTATGTTGCATAATGAATCCAAAAGGTGATGGTGCCCTATACATATCGAAGGATACTCTTTTCAGCCTTCCAATGTAGCTCATGCGGCTCCTGCATGAACCTGGAAACTATGCCAACTTCATACCATGTAAATGTGTTGAACCTACTGAAATCCTTTGGCGACAAGACTAGATTTGTATCTGTTGATATGTCCATCCACTACGCTCTTGGTCCTGTAGACCCATATGCATCTGAAAATTTTCCTCCCAGAAGGAAGGGGAACCAAATCCCAAGTCTAGTTCTCGAGGAGGGATTTGTACTCCTCCTGCATGGTGGATTCCCAAAAGGGATTTCCAGCAGCCTCGCCATAAGACTGTGGATATGAAGACTGAACCAAGAAAAGATGCATGGAGGGAAATGGTTTAGTGGTAGTGAGTGAAACAGGAGGATCCTCAAATCATATTGAGTCCTCCTAGTATTGGCTCGATCACCAACGAGATCCCCTGCATCCCGAAGAGTAGTTTGTGCCCACTTGGGCCTCTTCTCTAGCTCTGCAACTACATCTAGATGCTCTGACTCTGCATCTAACTATACTGACTCTGAATCTAAATCATATGATTCCTTTGAATCATAAATCTCATCCGAAGAAGAGTTGACATGTGCATTCTCATCATCTCGGATCGATGGAAGAATGAAGGTGTCTGCATGCAGTTGTTGAGGTGCATGCAAGACACTTTCCTTGAATTGGACATTGTTCTCAATGACGAGACGATCTAAGGAAATATCAATAAGCCTATATCCCTTCACATCGTCGAGGTATCCAACAAAAATACACTACGTTCTCTATGGATCAAGTTCATTCCTCTTTTCAAAGGGAATTTGGGCTCATGCACGTGAACTGAAAATGTGAAAGTGGGTCACTTCCGGTTTGAGCCCGCTCCAAGATTCAAGATGCCATCTCCTTTAGAGATCTATTTTTCCACTCAAAAACTCCATTTTAATGTGGAGTATAGGGAACTGTATTCTGCAAATGAATCCCTACCTCATGGAAAATATTATATATCTCATGATTTACATACTGTCCCCCGTTATCAGTTCGGAGGACTGTGATCTTCTTTCTAGTTGTGTCTCAACCAGGGATTTGAAATCTTTGAGGTGTTGGAAGACCTCAGATTTTTTCCTGAGAAATTAGATCCAAGTAAAACGTGATAAATCATAAAACAAAATGAGAACAAACCTTTCTTTACTGATGGAGGGATGCAGAAAAGGACCTATTGGTCCTCGACCAAGTTTTGGGGAAACTTTGGTCAGCTTTGACCCACTTTTGGACTTCGACACATTGGTCAAAGAAGGAGTGCCCAGGAAGAGCTGAGATCGCGGATCTCACCATTTTTTAGGGTTATGTGGACCCAATAAAGGGTCCTCTAGGGTTTTGTAACGGGTTTATGGGATGTCGTCCCATGGGCTTTTCCCATGTTTAGGCCTTATTGTAAGGTTTTGTATAATATAAATAAGGAAGAATGTATTGTAGAAAGGGGGCTGAATGTAGTTCTGTGTGAACATAGTTTATTTGTGCAAAGGAATGTATGCATGAGATTATGATTCTGTAGAGGGTGAAAGTGCTATGATATAGGGTTTTGGCTATGTGTATTTGACCTAGTTTTGGAAGGAGGATTCGGTGCTCAGTGCGCAAATATCGTGTCTGGTGTAGAGATCGATGATGTGGCTTAGTGCATAGGAGTGAATGAATGTAATATTTGGTGAATAATAAAGAGGAGAAGATGTTTTTGGACGTATCCCCACCCCGGGGTGAACCACGTATATCTGGAGTCTCATGGTTTGTTTTGTGCAATGTTATCTATGTTATGTTTTTCTTAGTGCTCAGATTAGGATGTGCAATGGATATGTAGGTGTTTCTTAAATGCTTTTATTTTCTTAAGTTAAAATGCCAGATATTATCCACAATGCTAAGTGATAAGTGTTTAAGGTACATAATCTTGTGTTGCTACTATGCTAGATCTATCTTTGATTATATTCTGCGATGTGTTGAGCACTCAACACACCCTAAAAAGTCTATGTCCATTACTACCTTTTGGGTACCATCTGATTTTTTGCACTATCTGTTTCTACTTCAGTATGAAACTGCTGCCTGTGCTTATATTTTATGTTTGAATTGTTTGAATTGTTTAAAGTCTGCTTGAACATATAAAGAATCATCTTAACTTTAAGTTCAAAATAGTTGAGCGTAGATCTTCATCAGCGCCGACAAAAGAAGTTTTACTTGTCCCCGCGAATAAAATCCACTAAAGAAATCGGTGAAGGCCGATCCGTTTGGATTTGACTAAAAATGAAAGAGTAAGCATCACACAAACAGGGGAGTGGTATCGTCGATCGCCAACTCCCGAAATGATTTCGGTGTCAGGGATTCACAAAATGATAACTCACGAAGAAAACTACGCATTAATTTTCCATTTGAATGTCGATCCCCGATGCCATCCCGACATCGATAGTCACGATATCTATATCTTTTAGCGCTTTCAAAGTGAGCGAAGTTCCCAAATGCAATCCTTACCCACCAACCGAGTTCTAGATTTTATGTTTTAAAATATTTTAATAACCTTGAGTCAGTAGCGCCACGTCAGCATCAATCAACATCAAAAGTTTTAAAAGAAACGTATCAACGAACTCACAAAGTGACTAAGAAAAATGATAATTATAAAATCTCATAATTTGCAAGAAACTTAGATAAAAGGAAAAACACGATAGATTTACATATGAAGAGGGAACATGATACATTCAAAACGATTTCAAATTTTCCTATAGTTAAAGCTCCCACCAAGCTTAGGTTACATAAAAATAAACACCACCGATGTCTTGACTAACCGACCTGGTTACAGTGAGATTATGAAAATATTTACAACAAAAAAATAGAAAACTATCAAGCGTCACTTCCAATAATGCAAAGAAAGAGCCCACCCATTATGTATCTCCTATGCATGGACCTTCTCCTAAACTACTCCTTGCACCTTGCAGTGTTTTATTTTTCTCCTTCCCCGTCATCCTCTGCAACTCACGCAGTTGTACAATCGTATCTTGTGCTTCCCAAAGCCGTCTCTTGAACCAATATGTTCTTCCTTCATGACCCTGCGGTGCCAATGCCTCCTGGTTCTTCGCCACCAAATGTCTCCACTATTCTCTATTTTCTTGGTAAAGTTCAGCTATGGCAAGTTGGGCTTACTCTAGCTACTGGATGGGACTCCCAACGAGAGAAACTGGTGTCTGTTCCTTTCCCTTTTGTCTATTGCTTCATTGACTGGTAGTCTTGACAGGATCTGACCAGGTAGTGTGCATCATAAACTCCTCAGCGGTCAAGTGTGCACTCAGCTCAGTTGGGAGGTGGTCTTCTCCTCCTTTTTCCTTATTTTTTCTAGGCCTCCCCCTCCTTTTTGTGTCTTCTCCTAAGAGGGGAAAACACCCAACATACATCTTTCATACATATTTTAGACTCACAAGGCCAGCGTTACCGATGTATAAACTCGGTTACTGCATAGAATTCCCCACAGAGCCCCTAGAATTTATAGCAAAATGAGGGAGAAAAACAGAATGTGCCAAAGGACACTCATGCCTCGTGACAAGATGTCTCGAAGAGTTAACACTTCATAGCTTCTCGACGGAAGAAATCTAGAACATATGAAACACTGTCGATCGGAGTTGCAGGGAATATATGGTATGATCATTCTAATCTCTTTAAACTTGCCATCTTCCATTATTAACGAATGATAGTTGACACACTTGGTGATATGGTTTCTGGAGGAACCACTCGCCTCAACTTAAGGCATTTAATGACTTCATTATTACGGTATTCGACCTTCTGGGAGTGTACGTGCACATGTTCAGCTCTGGCATTCTTTCCCCAGCCCCAAGGGTCAAGTGACTATTGTGATGGTTCTGATGCTTATATCCACCATACCTAATTTTCCATGCTATGGCGTGCTAACGTAACTCATTTAAACTGAAGAGGAGTGGCAACATGGGCAAGGACATCATAGGTCATTCAAAGGGGAGACTGGGATCACAAAAGATCCTCCTGACTACCTAACAAATTTTTCTCTGTGACCTCACTGAAGTACTTGCAAAGACGACCGATGCAAGACCAGCACTAGTGAAACAATTTGCAGAACATCTAATTAGAGCCTGAACCATGATACAACAGTGGGAATCTAGTCTATTAAAGTACCGGGTGCATGTAGTGGACATTAGAGGAATATATGCGGCTCCGATGGAACAACACAGATTTCCATGGGCCCAAACTTGTGAAGAACCATTTATCAGTTGGTCTGAATATGAGAGAACTCACCTTTTTAAAGAGATATATTATATTGAATGTTAAAGAAACCGTTAGAAGATGACACTACATGGTGATTTTGTTTTTCTTAAACTGCAGTTAGCCGTTAGTTTCAGTTAAACTTAATATTATAAATAAAGACATCAACCAATTAGTCAAAGGTCGATGGTTGTTGTAAGAAATCTTTCTTTTTGGTTGTTAAGAATTATTTTGAAGCTGCTATGAATTGAGAATTACTTCTGGACCAAAGACAAACTATTTTCATCAAATGCATGTGATTGAACTTGGAGAAGAACTACTTCCTATCATGTTTCATGAATGATGCAGTAATGAGTAAGAGGAATTAATTTTTTTGTCAAGTTATCTTTTGTAATGTTTTAATGTTCTTGGCTTTAATGATGAAAATGAATCGTTGTGTTATTATGTGATGAATGGTTATGGTAGATGAATTATTTTCCTTTCCATTATCTTATTACATATGTTCTTTCTTTCCGATAATTAGTTTCTCAAACAGTAATTAGATGCTCACATGGTTGATGTATTAGTACTAGGCCTATGGTATAGAATCATTGCCTGCATGTTTGAGCAGCGGGTTATCCCAAGCTCAACCTCTTCCCCATTAGTTAAAATTTAATCCTGTTTGTTTTCAAGTTGGTTTATACTAGCTTGCATCTCTCATACCAGTCCCACACAAGAGAAAATAAAGAAGAGAATAGTCCTAACGGAAGGATGAGCCTTCACAAGAAAACACAAAGGCCATCGATAATTTGGACAGATCGCAAGATCTGGAGAACCATTCCATCTTTAAATGTTGTAGATTCTAATTGGGCCTCGATGGCAGGTTTGGTTCCTACTGCTGAATCAAGGGATTTAATACCCATCAATAGAATTGGTGCTAGAAGGAGGGCCTGAGAATGAATGGTTGAATATATTTTATATAGCATTTCAAACAACCTACAGATTCGTAATAACCCACATGCATGTCTAGTCATTCACAAGACAACCCACACACGCAGAGTACTCATGAAGAGGGTAACTCACCCCAGCCCAAGGTGTTGGCATGTTTTACAGACAATGTGTGCTTTTCATTGATGGCAAGAACAGTGTGTGCATCGATGGCAAAACAGGAACAATGTAAGCTAAGGAGGATTAGTGCAAAGTCGCACGCAGTGCATAGGTGTGCACTAGGGATGAGGTTAACTCATTGCTAAAGCTCAAGAGAGATAGCATACTCAGGATCTCAGGTGGATCAAAGGTCGAGGCCTTTGACACTTAGAAATTATTCTAAGTAAGGAGGATGCGTAATCTCAGGAAGAAAAGTGACATTGATCATTGGATCCCATTTAGAATTCCCGATGACCATCATATCTGAATCTAGACAGGAGGAGCGCAAAGATGGAGGACAGATCTCTAGCATTAGATCTGAGCGCAGGGTCCGACCATCGTTGGATCAGGGAGAACCTGGACGTTCATTAAAGTGCAAGAAGAGGTGAAATGTGAAATGTTGAATTATGTTTGTTTGACTCCATTTTGGAGTTTCGTAGATCAGGACTTGAAGGTGTCGAGAACTTACACAGAAAAGTGGTGAAATCGTGAAGTGGCGAAATCGTGAAGGTGGACAAAATCGTGAAGCGGCGAAATCGCGAGAAGATATGGACCATCAGATCACCAAGGGTTCTAGAACATTGATCTAAGCCCCATCTCGGTGCTTCACCTATCGTGACTTGGAGTGAGGAGAACCTCCATCACAGGAATTGCGAGATGTGAACTCACGATAAGATCTGGACCATCAGATCACCAAGGGTTCTGGACCGTTGATCTAAGCTCCATCTCAGAGTCTCACCTATCGCGACTTGGAGTGACGAGAATCTCCATCTAAGGAACAACGAGATGTGAATTCACAATGAGATCTCGATCATTGATTCATCGAGATCGTGGACCGTCGATCAGGGTTGATGAAGATCATAAGTTTGTAGCGCCTTTTAGTGCAGCCTGTGGTCACATGGAGGAAGGACCTAGTGCAGATAAGATCTGCCTCAAAATTTCAGGGATTGCGTCTGGGAATGTCGAGACACTGGATCATACAAATGCCAAAATACTGAAAAGTTGAATTGTCGGTGTAACCGAAGTTCACCGCTTGTGGTCATGTAGAGGAGGGAGCTAGAGCATCCAAGCTCCTTTTCGGAGATCGCGACATGAAGAGTCAAGATGCCTCATTGCAAAATATTTGAATTGCGAAAGTGTGAAACGCATAAATCATGACAATATCCTTCAGAGATAATCCAATGGTGCAGATGAAACTGAAGGAGATCGGAGGGCTACTGTTGCATGTCATAGTGTAACTGCTAGAAACCATTGATGGTTTCTACCAGAGGACTCGAAGACACTTCGGGGTGATTGATAGAGGAGATGAAGAGTCTCTAGGAATCTTTAGGAGGGATTGACAGTTGTATAAGAATTGAATCCTGTAACTAGAACAAAGAAGGTGAGCTCAACTGTCACAGAGAAGACGAAGAGTCTCAACTGTCACAGAGAAGATGAAGAGTCTTAACTGCCAAAGAGGCTGAAGAATCTCAGCATAACATACAGTGATGTTGAACAAGTGGAAAAATGGATAGAGAAGCTGAAGAGTCATGATGATGATTAGACAGAGCACTTGAGTTGTGGAGGATATTGGCGCGATGTGAGTATGTAGAGGTATTCCGCGTATTGCATGCACAAGGTGCACAAAAGCTATAAATACACAGTACATAGATGATATGCAATTGTTGTTGGTTCTGGAGTTGCTATGGATGTTGTTGTTGAAGGTGATTCATTCATGAAGAAGGATCAGAGTGCAGCAGCTGAAAAGAATAGAAGGAGAACTATGTTGATCTAAAAATGAAGAAGACTTGTAGTCTTGAAAATATTTGCAAGTAACGTTTATGTGTTAAAAGAAAATGGATCAACTTTGCAACACATTATTAATATGATTTACTCATTCAAGATGCATATGAACAATATAATAATCAATGAACATAAAACACATAACACAACAAATGATAAAGGAGTTCACCCCTCTCTTGGGCTACATCTCCTGGTCCAGCTTCCAATGGATCATTAGTATTATTTTCTCAAAGTGCTAAAAAACGTTCTTTACAATGCTCAAAATGACCAATAGACTGCTCCAATGTATTCAGAACATCCAAAAACCCCTAGCTAGGCTTTTTTGGCACCTCGTTTGGCCAAAAAACGAAGAAGATAGACTTCATTGAAGTCTCCCCTTCAAGCTTGTTGTCTTTGCAACTACAAAATGCACCTCCCTTGGCTCAACCTAGACCACATGCAATTTAAAGCGTGAAAACCTGGAATCGGGCGCAACCGCACCACCGATCCAAAATATCAAACCGTTTATGCGTTGTCCCTAACTACCAAGGCCCATGGGCACATGGCAGTCATACGACCGCACCAACATACAACAGGGCTAATGGTTACATAACCGTTGGAACCATATGTTAAAACCCACGTGCATTGATATAGTGGTCACATGGTAAACCGCGTGCACATATATCAAATGGTTACAATATATGGTTACGGTGGTAACCACCGTAGCGTTGGTCGCATATAACATAACACATGACCATGGGACGGGGCTTAGCCCCGACCTAGTCCATGCACATATATACCATATAACAATGTTAAATACAATGTTTAGAACATATATATCAAGGAACATACGTGGGAACGCCGGTTGGGTGGCCTTTCCCAAAGATTTTTCCTTGCCTCGGAGGTCACGGGGTCGACTCCTGCTGAGTGTAAAGTTTTAACCAACAAACAAGTGACACGTGGCGGCCTGTGATTGGGCCACGTGTCGCATTCCCATTCGTTGCTAATAAAACACGTAATATGCCAACTGTATGCCATGTCAGCGTATGGTCTTCCACATCATCCATATGGTTTGCCACATCATCGTCTGAACGGACTGTACGGACTTGTACAGTCAGCATCCATTTTTTCCCTGTTTGCCATTTTGAATAGAACGCGATATATCTCGCTCTCCATATTCATTCGAACTCAAACAAGTTGCGTTGGGTTTGCAACGATGAGGCCTACGCTCTCGTCTGATTTGAAGCAATTCTAAACACTTTGAATTTTTTAGCAAAATTTGATCCCCTGATCACACCTCCCCATTGGAAAGCTTTTGGACCTCCAAAAGACTATATTTAGTCTATGTGAAGATGAGGGTATAGTTCCCTCACCCTTCCAACCTCAATCCACTTGGCTTTGCTTGGATTTGTACCTTTAAGACCAACTCGAAGATACTCCACATTTCCTCGTTTTGAAGTTCACATTCTCTTGTCAAGAATGGTGTCTTCATGCAGTTTTGTAAGATATTCTGGGGAAAAATCATCTATAGAAGGAATCTGAACATGCTCTCCATGATCATCAATCAACAGAGGTTCATACAATTTCAAATTCTCAACATTAACAACTGCATACATTTGCATATAAGGAGGCAAATCTAAACGAAAGACATTGTTACCAATCTTGTCAATAATCTTGAAAGGACCATATCGAATTGGTTTCAATTTTTTACCTTCTCCTTTAAGTCTCTCCTTACTAATGTAAAGCCAAACTTCATCTCCAACTTGGAAACTATGATCAACTCAATGCTCTTCATGTCTCGTCTTGTACTTGGCTTGACTCTTTTCCAACTGTTCTTGCACCACCTGATGTATCGACTGAATTTGTTCTATGAACTTTTCTGCCCTATCAATGTCATATTGACCATCGATAGAAATATCCTTCCCAAATATAAAGTCTAAAGGAGATTTGGGAAAATATCCAAAACATGCTTCAAATGGCGACGTTTGAGTCGAAGAGTGCTTAGCTCGATTGTAAGCATGTTGAATGTAGTGTAAATGCTCATCCCGAAGTTTAGGATGCTTGTTGCAATAAGCACGAAGAAGATGCACCACTTTTCGATTTACCACCTCTGTCTGACCATCTTTTTGCGGATGAAAAGCTATGCTCTTTTTAAGTTTGGTGTCCATGAGTTCCCATAAACTCGTCCAAAAACTTCCAACAAATCGAGAATCCCGATCAGAAATAATGGATTTAGGCAATCCAAAATGTACCCAAACATTTTGAAATAACATTTGTGTCGTTTGTTCAGCTGTAACCTGCTTTGTACAAGGCATCAAAATACACATTTTTCTAAATCGATCAACCACAACATAAAGATAATCATGACTTCTTCTGGACATAGGTAAACCACCTACAAAATCCATGGAAATACTTTCCCAGGGTCGAGAAGGAACCGGAAGTGGAGTATACAAACCCAACTTTCAATTGCTAGGTTTACTTGTGGAACATAACGAACACCCTCGAATATATCTCGAAACTCTTTCATTCATTTTAGTCCAGTAGCAGTATCTTTGAAAATTAGCCACTATCTTGCCTACACCAAAATGACCAGCAATAAGAGAAGAATGCGCTTCTCTTATAATGTTGATTCTTTCCCCCTGTGGAATACACAACTTGCCAAGATGATACAAAAGATTATCATGCACATGGTAATCCAATTCTTCAACATGGTTAGAGTGGCACAAAG
>ML832524.1:30017-52769 GCA_009831015.1 Picea engelmannii
AGGGCCAACCCCTTTTATCTAAGGGTAGATCCTAGAGCTTAAACATGTCAAGCCATGAAGGAAATTCAACCAATAAGGCCCCTCTGTTCAATGGAACAAACTTTGCCTTCTGGAAAGTTAGAATGAGAACCTACAAAATGTCGTTAGGTGCAGATGTCTAGGATGTGGTAGATACTGGTTATGTAAAGCTAGTTGTGCTAGATACTAAGGATGAAAAACTAGAATTTAGCTTCAATGCTAAGGCTATGAATGCTATCTTGAGTGGGCTTACAGAAGAAGAATTCGTAAAAGTTATGCACCTAGGAACTGCCAAAGAAATGTGGGACAAAATCATTAGTAGCTATGAGGTTAATGAGAAAGTAAAGGATGCAAAGCTTCAAACCTACAGAATATAGTTTGAACAACTGAAGATGAAGGAACATGAAACTATTGGAAAATACTTTCTAAGAGTAGAAGAAATGGTAAATGCAATGAAGGCACTTGGTGAAACAATTGATGAACCTTCTTTAGTTCAGAAAATCTTGAGATCTCTCCCAGATAGGTTCAACCCGAAGGTCTCTTCTATATAATAACTTAATGATCTAAAAACCTTGGGGTTTGATCAACTACTAGGAACATTGACTACATATGAAATGAGAATAGTTAAAGATAAACATACCTCTAGAGAAGCAACATTTAAAGAAAACAAGAATGAGGATTCTGAGCCTGATGAAATTGAAGCAAAATTTGTGAAGAGACTGAAGAAGGGATCAGGCAAATACAAAGGTAAACTGCCTTTCAAATGTTTCAACTATGGTAGGATAGGTCATTTTGCAAATAAATGTCTCCATAAAGGAAAGGATCAGACATGTGATGATGAGGAGAAGTACAAACACAAAAATTTCTTTAAAGAGAAAAACTTTAAGAAGAAAAGTCTGTGCGTAAACAATGATGATGATCCTTTAGATGATGAATAAAATGACTCCTCTATTGAATATAAACTAAATGACTTCATACTTATGGCCAAAGAGGATTATGATAATAAAAGCACAGGAAGTGATGAAGAAGAAGATGTGGTTGACATGGAAGGAGAACTGATTAGTGCACTGGAAGAGATTGACAGACTAAGAATCAAGAACAGAAAGCAAAGACAAGTGTTGATACAGTTCGAGAAAGATAGTAAAGAACTTGATGAAGACCTTGTCCCACTAAAAGTAGAATTGGAAGAGGCAAAGAAAATCAAAGAGATTCTGAAACAACAGCTATTCGAAAAGAAGGCAAGATGTGAAGCATTAGAACAAGAAGTAGTGAAAACGAGGAAAGAAATGGAGAAGTTTCAAGCCTTGTATAATCAGAATCTGTCAAGTATCAAAGCCTCAGAAGGATTGGCCACCATTCTAAATCAGAAAAGGAATCCAAAGTTGAAAACTGGCTTGGGGTATGAAGAGGGATCAAGCAGTGGTAAGCCAAGAAATGAAGAAATCATCAAGTTTGTCAAAAGTACAACTAATGACAATAACAATTATGCAGAAACACAGGAAGACAATCAGCCACCCAGGTCGAGTAAGGAAAAAGATGCCAGATCCGAATCTGTAGAACAAAGAAGTAATTTGCTCACTGCTGAATGATGTCATCAGTCTGGAAGAAATCAATTTGCTCAAAGAATACAACCATTTTCCAGGTACAAAGAATTCTTCTATGGCTATTGTTTCTACTGTGCTAACTTTGGTCACAAAGCTGTAAATTGTTCCTTAAGACTTAGACATGAGAAATTAAGATTTCAAAGGAATAAATACTTGCCACAACAAATAATGATGCAGCCAAGTAACAAACCTTCACTGATTGCCAACTGCCAAATTAAGTCCAGGGACATGCAACTAAAGAGGTCAAGAAATAATCAACAGTCAATGAGTAGACAACGTTGCACCAATGATTTTGACCTGTTGAACAATGAGATTGAATGCTACATCTGTCATAACTATGGACACAAATCTATTGACTTCCGTTTAAGGGAATATGAACTAGATTCGAAATCTCCTGCTGAAAATGTCAAGTTTTGGAAGAAGAAGGAAAGTGACAAGTGTGGATTAGTGTTGTCCGCTCAAAGAAAAATGAACCCTTGGTATATAGACAGTGGATTCTCCAAACACGTGACGGGAGACAAAGGCAAGTTTCTATCTCTAAGTGAAAGCAAATCAGGAAACATAACCTTTGGAAATGATGCTCCAGGGAAAATAAAGGGAAAAGGGATGGTGAGCTTAAGTAATGGAAAAGGAAAAGCCCAAGATGTTCTACTTGTGGATGGGATGAAACATAATCTGCTCAGTGTAATTCAAATGTGTGACAGAGGATGCGAAGTGTTGTTCAGATCCAAGGAATGCAAGATAAAGTTTGTACACTCAGGACAAGTGGTGGCCAAAGGCATAAGGACAGAAAATAATGTATATGTGCTGAAAGAAAATAGAGAAGAATGTCATCTAAGAAAACATGATGAAAGTTGGTTATGGCATAGGAGACTTGGATATCTAAACTTTGACCACTTAATCAAACTCAAAAAACTCAAGGCAGTAAAAGATCTTCCGAGGATATCAAAGCCCCAAGATTCAATGTGTAAACCCTGCCAAGTAGGGAAGAAAAAGAGGACACAGTTTAAGTCCAAGAGTTTTACTTCAACAGAAAAACCACTCCAACTAGTTCATATGGATTTATGTGGACCATCAAGACAGGAAGGAACAGGGAAAGAAAACTACTTCATGCTGATTATCGATGATTACTCCAGACTTACTTGGGTTGCCTTTCTCAAAGAAAAAGATGAATCATTTGAGAAGTTTAAAATATTTAAGGCTTTAACCGAGACTCAAACAGGGAAGAGGTTAAAGGCAGTAAGATCAGATTGGGGAGGAGAGTTTATGTCAAGAGACTTCAAGTAATTTTGCAATGAGCATGGGATCAAGAGAGAATACACAATCCCAACAACTCCACAACAAAATGGAGTAGTTGAGAGGCAAAACAGAACAGTGCAGGAAATGGCCAGGTCAATGATGAATGAGAAGAACATTGGTTAAACCTACTGGGTAGAAGCAATACACACAGCAGTTCATGTTCTTAACAAATCCCACCTTAGACCACAAAGTGACAAGACATCTTATGAATTGTGGTTTGGTAGACCTGCTTCAATTAAACACTTCAAAGTCTTTGGGAGTAAATGTTATATAAAGAATAATGATGAAAACCTTGGAAAATATGATGACATGGTTGATGAAGGTATCTTCTTAGGGTATGCTACAAACAATAAAGGATACATATGCTATAATAAGAGGCTGCATAAAATGGTTGACTGTATTGATGTAAAAGTTGATGAAGGAATCCTAGCAAGAGAGATGTACAGAAATGAGTCTTCTACAGAAGACATAGTTGAAGCTGATGATAAACAGGTCCAAGAATTAGAAAATGAAGACTCTGAATCAGATGAAGACTTAGACACTCAGACAGACTCAAATTAGCAGTCAACTTCAAATTCCTCCTCCAGAATTATTCAAAAGAATCATCCTGCAAGTCATATAATTGGAGAAAAAGACAAAGGTGTACAAACCAGGAGAAAGCTAATCAAAACCACCGAACAATATCATATAGCTTTCATATCCATGCTGGAACCCAAGAATTTCAATGAAGCCAACAAAGATGATCACCGGGTTAAAGAAATGAATGATGAACTTGATCAGATTGAGAAAAACAATACGTGGGAGATGGTTCAAAGACCTGAAGGTAAAAACGTCATTGGCTCCAAATGGATCTTTAAGAATAAATTGAATGAGCAAGGACAAGTTATAAGGAACAAAGCAAGGTTAGTCTGTAAAGGCTATGCTCAGATAGAAGGACTAGATTTTGGTGAAACATTTGCACCCGTAGCAAGATTAGAAGCTATCAGAATGTTTCTTGCCTATGCTTTTCATAAAAGGTTTAAAGTCTACCAAATGGATTTCAAGTCCGCCTTTCTAAATGGGGATTTAAGTGAAGAAGTCTATATGGAAAATCCAGAGGGTTTCAAACTGTCTGACAACCCTGACTTAGTATGCAAGCTGAAGAAAGCTTTATATGGTTTAAAATAGGCCCCTTGAGCCTGGTATCACAGACTGGATACGTATCTCAAAGACAAAGGGTTCAAGAGAGGAACAACTGACAACAATCTATATATTAAAATAGAGGATAACAATTTTCTCATCATATTGGGCTATGTAGATGACATCATCTTCGAATGTAATAAGGATTCATTGGTACAATGGTTTGCTTCTTCCATGGAGTCTGAATTTGAAATCTCTATGATAGCAGAACTGTCATTTTTTCTTGGTCTGCAAATTACTCAGAGGCCCGAAGGGATGTTCATTTCTCAAGAAACATATCTAAGATAAATGCTAAAAATGTTTCAAATGGAAGATTCTAAACCTGTGGGTACACCTATGGTAACTGGATGTAAATTAATCAAGGATGATGATTCACCTGATGTTGATCAAAGCTCATATCGTTCAATGATAGGAAGCCTGTTGTACATCACAGCATCTCGCCTAGACATAATGCATGTTGTAGGAATGGTAGGAGTATATCAGGCTGCACCTGAACAGAGTCATTTTCAAGCTGTCAAAAGGATATTAAGGTATTTGAAAGAAACAATGACTTATGGTCTATGGTATCTCAAAAATCAAAATCTTCAGCTGACTGCTTATTCAGATGCAGATTGGGCAAACTGTGTTGATGAGAGAAAAAGCACCAGTGGAGGAGCATTCTTCCTGGGTGACTCCTTAGTAGCATGGCTTAGTAAAAAGCAAGGTTCCATTTCTTTATCAACCACAGAGGCAGATTACATTGTTGCTTCTACCTGTTGCACTCAGGTATTATGGATGATTCATACACTTGCAGACTTGGAGGTAAAATACACTGCACCAATTCCAATTCATTGTGATAACACTAGTGCCATCAGTGTGTCTAAAAATCCTGTTTTCCACTCCAAGACCAAGCATATTCCCATAAAATATCATTTTTTGAGAGAGCAGGTCACCAATCAGATTGTTCAGGTCCATTACATTCCCACTACAGAACAAATTGCAGACATCTTTACTAAACCCCTAGCCAAGACACCATTTGAATATCTCAGACAGAAGCTGGGTGTCATCCCATCTCACATATAAGAGAGTCCATCCTATTAGGGGGAGTCCTATATTGGTTGCATATTTGATACCTCCTAAAATTAATGAAACAACTCAGGGGGAGCGTGTTTTCTTTGACATTGATGTCAAAGGGGGAGAAAAGAACAGGGGTGCCTTTGTTGCCATCAATGCCAAAGGGGGATATTGTTGGCATGTTTTACAGATAGTGTGTGCTTGTCATTGATGGCAAGAACAGTGTGTGCATTGATGGAAAAATAGGAAAAATGTAAGCTAAGGAGGATTAGCGCAGAGTCGCACGCAGTGCATAGGTGTGCACCAGGGACGAGGTTAACTCATTGCCAAAGCTCAAGAGAGATAGTGTACTCAGGATCTCAGGCAGATCAAAGGTCGAGGCATTTGACACTTAGAAATTATTCTAATTAAGGAGGATGCATAAGATTGGGCATATAAGCGACATTGATCATTGGATCCCATTCAAAATTCCCGATGACTGTCATATCTGAATCCAGACAAGAGGAGCACAAAGATGGAGGACAGATATCTGGCATTAGATTCGAGCGTAGGGTCCGACCATCGTTGGATCAGGGAGAACCTGCACGTTCATTAAAGTGCAAGAAGAGGCGAAATGCGAAATGCCAAATTATGTTGGTCTGACTCCATTTCATAGTTTCGTAGGCGAAGTGGCGAAATCCCAAAGCGGTGAAATCACAAAGGTGGACAAAATCGCGAAGCGTCAAAATCACGAAGTGGTGAAATTGTGAGAAGATCTGGACCGTTAGATCACCAAGGGTTCTGGACCGTTGATCTAAGCTCCATCTCGAAGCTTCTCCTATCGCGACTTGGAGTGACGAGAACCTCCATCACAGGAATCGCGAGATGTGAACTCATGATAAGATTTGGACCGTCAGATCACTAAGGGTTCTGGACCGTTGATCTAAGCTCCATCTCGGAGTCTCGCCTATCACAACTTGGAATGATGAGAATATCCATCTAAGGAACAACGAGATGTGAATTCACAATGAGATCTGGACCGTTGATTCATCAAGATCGTGGACCGTCAATCAGGGTCGATGAAGATCATAAGTTCGCAACGCCTTTTAGCGCAGCCTGTGGTCATCGCGTGTGGTCACGTGGAGGAAGGACCTAGTGCAGATAAGCTTCGCCTCAAAATTTCTGGGATCGCGTCTGGGAATGTCGAGACACTGGATCATACAAATGCTGAAATACTGAAAAGGTGAATTGTCAGTGTAACCAGAGGTCATCGCCTGTGGTCATGTAGAGGAGGGAGCTAGAGCAGCCAAGCTCCTTTTCGGAGCTCGTGACATGAAGAGTCAAGATGCCTCATTGCAAAATCTCTGAATTGTGAAAGTGAGAAACGCATAAATCATGACAATATCCTTCAGAGCTAATCCAACGGTGCAGATGAAACTGAAGGAAATCAGAGGTCTACTATTGCACGTCACAGTGTAACTGCCAGAAACCATTGATGGTTTCTGCCAGAGGACTCAAAGACACTTCAGGGTGATTGACAGAGGAGATGAAGAGTCTCTGGGAATCTTCAGGAGGGATTGACAGCTGGATAAGCATTAAATCTTATAACTGGAACAAAGAAGGTGAGCTCAACTGTCACAGAGAAGACAAAGAGTCTCAACTGCCAGAGAGGCTGAATAATCTCAACATAACATACAGTGATGCTGAACGAGTGGAAAAATGGCTAGAGAAGATGAAGATTCATGATGATGATCAGACAGAGAACTCGAGTTGTGGAGGATATCGGCGTGGTCTGAGTATGCAGAGGTATTGTGCGCATTGCATTCACAAGGTGCACAAAAGCTATAAATACATAGTACAGAGATGAGATGTGGTCGCTATTGGTGCTGGAGTTGTTGTGGATGTTGTTGTTGAAGGTGATTCATGCATGAAGAAGGATCAGAGTGCAGCAGCTGAAAAGAATAGAAGGAGAAATGTGTAGGGAATGGACATGGCGCATAGAGCATAAAAGAAGAAGAACAGGATGGGCAGCGGATGCATGCTGGAAGATAGCGAGGAAGTCTGAGTAGAAAAATCTTGCAGAACAGTGATGATATTGGTAAGTTGTTATTGAACACTATATCACTGTAATAGGTTTCAGTATTTCATATTCATAATCCAAGGAGGTTGGGAGGTTCTAGGGAGGACTAGTTTCCTCAGAGGTTCAAGTGGGGGCTTGAACATAGGGATTTGGTGCTTCCTTCTATTTGGTGCTAGAGAAACACAGGGAGTTGGTGCTTCCTTCTAGTTGGTGCTAGAGAAACCAGGGAGTTGGTGCTTCCTTCTAGTTGGTGCTAGAGAAACCAGGGAGTTGGTGCTTCCTTCTAGTTGGTGCTAGAAAAACCAGGGATTTGGTGCTTTCTTCTAGTGGGTGCTAGATACAAACAGAGAGTTGGTGCTCTCAGCAAGTTGCATCTTGCAAAACAAAGGTTGTAGCCTCACAGTGAGTTGGTGCTCAAATGTATGATAATGTAAAGAATGTAAATAATAATTATCATATAAAGAAGAAGAGGTTTTTACCCTATATGGGTTTCCTTGTGAAATATCTGTCTCTGTGTTTCTCATATATGTGACTGATGCTAAATGTACCATTGTTCATTTCCCTGCATTATTGTGATCATCATTGAGTGCCTTGTAAATATTTTAAAAGAAACATAATATTTTAAGCACTATGACAACTGATTCACCCCCCCCCTCTCAGTTGGTCAACATAAGGAAGAACCTTTTCACCCTGAAATACCTTACGCCCTTCCTCACAAGGAATTAAATCAATTCAGGAGAATCACGAGAGCCTATGCTCAATAGATCAGTGTGTTTTCCTTAGATCCCACACTCCCTCGAAGAAAAAAACAAAGCATACCAGTGTTTAGCACTCCTGATGAAGTTTTTGTACACTCTGTAGAAGACTTAATATATTTCACGATTACCAAAATCCAAGAACCTCTTGATTTGATACCTGAAACGCCAGCCGACGATGTCTCTGAACCGAATGATTTCTCAGAAGAAGAGGAGTTTAACTCAGAACATGAAGACATGGAAGGAAATAAATACCATGATGATGAATGGGGGAACATGCCTCTAAAAAATCAACACTGGTTAGCCAGAGATGCTTTGGACCTCTCGGGACCAGTCCACAACCTTCCCCGACATCCGAAGAAGTTTTTGCCTAAGTTCGATACCGAAACCTATGGATTACCTGAAGATCATATCAATAATTTCATACTCACGATCAAACTTATGAATGTTCAACATGAAGATGTAGTCTGCAGACTTTTTCCCTACACATTTGAAAATTTAGCTTCCACGTGGTATTTTAATCTGCCAGTAGGATCTATAACCAGCTGGACCAAGTTCTAGAAATAATTTCTAGATAAATTTGCAGAGGAAACTACTACGGGATCTATGATGGCTGAGTTGTTCGCAACCACCACGAGTTCGAAAGAAAGGGTCAAATATTTCAATCAAAGATTCATGACCATCTTAAACAAATTCCAGCCCACGAAAAGACCAACTCAGGAGTTGCAAATCAAGGTTTATGCTAACATGCTCCCGACTTCCATTTCTATGTTTGTAACAAGAGCCGCTAAGAAAACCTTGGCGGAAAATTTTGAAGAGGCCAAGACAATATAATTACAAATGAAAGGATGTAAAGAAGGCCATGCCTCCCTAGTAAAGAAAGAAGCCCAGCCCCCTCCCAGGGGAGGACTCCATTTGAATAGACTACCGATAAAACCAACTGAACAAAATCCCGACAAAGGTAAGGGAGATATAGAATATTTACAATGCGTGGTCAATAAATTATCAAATGAGATCATAGACATGAAGAGAAATGCAGGAGAGGGAAACCTAGGCCAAATGCCCTATAAGCCTTTCTTTAAAACAAGCAAGACTTTCAAAGCTATTGAACCTCCCCCATCTAACTTAAATATTGATCTAGGGAATGTTGTGTATGACTCTCTCTGTACTTATAATCAATAAATCCACTTCGAAAGAGATTTCCCTCAATGGGTACATGCCATGAATTTGATGGCCAATCGGTTTCTAGATGAAGTTTCCCTGACCGAAAATCAAAGTAGTTCGGTTATGAATATCATTGACTAGGAAGAGATTGACCCACCAAGATATACAACCATGCTGATATGGGATCCCGACCTGATCATCCCTTCCAATGACCTGTTTGAACCTCAGGAACAACCTGCGGAAGTGTCGGTGGTACAAACACATAGTAAGGGTCCACCCGGCTCGAAAGATATCGATGCCACCCCGGCCTCGAGAAGTAAGTTAATTCTCGATCGCTTGAAAAAATCCTTTTCTCTCAGAAAGAACCCTATAATCATTCATACCTAGGAATCGCCCAAACTATATTACAACGTGGTTGAAGATTTGAAGAATCTAAAGGCTAATATATCAGTTATGGACATATGCAGGATTCCTCAGCAGAAGGAATTTCAGTTGCAATCTTTCAACTCAGTAGAAAACCTGACGGAAAGTAATGTTTCAGAAATAAATCTATCTTCCATAGATATGGTGGGAAAACCAATTGTGAATACATGTTTGGGAGATAGAAAGGAAAATCCTTTTGTCCCACCGTTCCTCTTAACGTTTGAAGTCTTCAATAGAAACCTTCATAACTGTTTGGTAGATTTTGGAGCATCTTCCAATGTTATGCCCTTGTCTGTTTGCAAAAAATTAAATGCCATTCCTCTCAAGAGTGATAAACATGTCATTCATCTATATAGAACCCAGGTCAAGGTCAAAGGAGAACTCAAAGATGTGATGATCATAATATCGACACATCCCATGTTTGTGCAAGTGATTGACATCATTGTAGTAGATATCCTAGAGGCATATGGGCTATTACTGAGTCGAGATTGATCTGAAAAGATAAACGGGTATTTCAGTACAGACTAGGCGCACCTTTTTCTACCACTGAAAGGATACAAGAACATGATCAGAATCGATAGGGAGATATATTTGAAACATATGACCACTGATATAGAAACCTTGAGCGAACCCTCATCCATAGATTCCCCCATATTGGGAAATTATTCTTGTGATTCCTACTTCATAAACTTTTCTCCTCTCTTGTCCGACATTCCTCTTACCCAAAACTCCAAAATGGGTTTTCAAGAGGATTCGTCGATACCGATAGGAGACACTCTCTTCTATCAAAACCCCGCGTTGGATATTAGGGAAAAAAAATGGGAAGGCATGAAATTAACAAGGGAAAGGAAAAGAGTGATTGTCGTTCACAAATTTGGACACTCTATTTTGATGGATCTAAATTGAAAGAAGGGTCAGGAGAAGGGTGCATCCTCATCGATCCTAAAGGTAAACATCATTTCTTGACCTGTAGGATAGAGTTTGAATGTACCAACAACACTGCTGAATATGAAGCTCTAGTACAAGGATTAAAGAAATCCATAGATTCAAATGTCAAAGAATTGAAAGTTTTTGAAGACTCTGAAATTATTGTTAGACAAGTAAGAAATTGTATACATTGCAATTCTCCTCACCTAAAGAACTATCAGCAGGAGGTACACAGGTTAATAGAGCACTCTGAAGCCTTTGATATTATAGCACTCCCCAGAGAAAATAATATTTTTGCCGAATCCTTAGCCACAACTGCTTCCAGGTTGTCACCTCTAGAGGATTATGAATCCTTCTGATTCACTGTGGAGATTCTCTACAAACCGTCGGTACCTAATAACATTTCCAGATGGAAAGTATTTGAAGGAGATGAACATATCATAAACTTCTTGACCAACCAAGACAATTTCAAAGATCTCTCTATTGACGATGAATAATTCCAAGAGCAATCAACAGAAACTGATCCTCGAACAAGACAACCTATGGATAAATCAAAGGCTCACACAATCCCAAATGGGATAGCTAATCTAGAAAATCTATTTGATATGAAAGAGCGATTTAAGGGATCTAGAAACACAAAGACCGATAGATCTTTTCCCCTGCATGAAACTATAAATCTTGGGACCCAAGAGAACCCAAATAATGTGAATATCGGCAAGATTATATCTAAGGAAGAAAGGGAAGCTTACCTCAAATTTTTTAGACAATACCAGGATGTCTTCGCATGGTCCTATAGGGATCTGAAAACCTATGATACCCGCATCATTCAACACATGATCCCGTTAAAACCCGAAGTAAAACCTTTCCATCAGAAGCTCGAAAGTATCATCCATCCCTGGAACCTCTCATGTATCAGGAGTTAAAGAAACTTTTAGATGCCAAAATAATTTTCCAGGTTAGGCATTCTACCTGGGCATCAAATCTTGTCTCGGTGAGGAAAACGTCGAGTGCAATCTAGTCCCGCCGATGGAACAACTCCTACAGACTGTATCCGGCTCAAATATTTTCTCTCTGCTAGATGATTTCTCAGGTTACAACCGGTTTTTGGTTTCAGAGGAAGACCGTTTAAAAACCACCTTCATAACCAAATGGGGAACTTTCACGTATAAACACATGCCTTTCAGGTTAATTAACGTAGGAGAAACCTTCCAAAGGGACATGGATGTAGATTTTCAGGGACTAATCAATAAATGTGTGGTAGTGTATCTAGATGACGTGATAGTGTATTCAAAGAATAGAGAAGAGCACATCCAACACTTAACTCAGATTTTCGAAAGGTGTAGGAAATATGGTATATCCTTAAACCCTAAGAAGACTATATTCGATGTCGAGGAAGGTAAGTTGTTAGGTCACATTATATATAAAGGAGGCATTCATATAGACCCAGAAAGGATTAAGGCCATAGCTCAACTTCCCTTGCCCCATAACAATAAAGTTATGCAACCCTTTTTTGGGAAAATCAATTTTGTAAGGGTTTGATGATTTCACATAAATCATCAAACCCTTACAAAAGATTATTGGCAAGGATGTCGAATTTAAGTGGGATGATGAGAGAAAATATGCTTTCAGCAATATCAAAGTTGCGATATCCCGGGCCCCAGTGTTTCGAAGTCTTGATTTCAATAGAGACTTCTCTCTTTATACTTTTGCCTCTGACCAATCGTTAGTTGCAGTTTTGACTTAGAAGGGTGACGAAAACAACAAGGCCCTAGGGTCGTTCATGAGCACTAATATTGAAGGAGATGAGCTCAACTATCCTGCTATAGATAAACATGCCTATGTTGTATATAAGGAAGCAACACATTTCAGGTCTTACATCCTCAAGAATCACACTAAAGTGATTGTGCCACACCCTACAGTCTGATCCTTGTTAACCCAATAAGAAATGGGGGAAAGAAGAGGGAACTGGATTGCAGTAGTTTAGGAATTTGACATAGATATAAAACCTGCCAAATTAGTAAGAGGACAAGGGTTATGCAAGCTTGCAGCCGAAACCCAGGACCAAGTAAATGAATATTCTGGATGGGAGAACGAAATGGAGCTATGGTGTGGTGGGGTATCATACATTTCCCCAGGACAAGAGTCTTGGTATAAGGATTTAACTTATCTTCTACATCATGGGACTTGTCCCGAAAATATCCACCCTTGGGAAAGGAGAACCCTCAGGTTAAAATATGCACAATATCACCTTATAAATTTGGTACTCTTTTAGATCAATTATGACGGAGTATTATTAAGATGTCTCGAATGTGAAGATGCAGACAAAGTGTTGAAGGAGCTCCATGATGGCCTCATCAGAGGACATTTCGCACGAAACACCACCTCTCATAAGATCCTGAGAGCCAGCTATTATTGGCCCACCTTGTTCAAATATGCTCATACTTACATTAAAAACTATAAGACTTGTCAAATAAGCGTTGGAAAGGAGAAGAGAGGAGCAATCTCGCTCCAACCTGTGATTGTTTATAAGCCTTTTGAGCAATGGGGGTTGGATATCATAGGAGAAATTACACCTAGCTCTTCAAAACTGCACAAGTACATTCTTACTGCCACCGACTATTTCACAAAATGGGCAGAGGCCATTCCTCTGACTCATGTAAATGAGAAGGTAGTGATCCAATTCATAGAGCAACAACTGATCACAAGGTTTGGTGTCCCTTTTGTTCTGTTCTTTGATAATGCAACTTATTTTTATTCCACCCTATTGATGAAGATTTCTCCTGGAAAAAGGAATCATAATTAAGTACTCTGCAAATTATTACCCCAGGGAAACGGTGTGGCAGAATCAACCAATAAGAACCTAGTGAGAATATTAAAGAAGATGGTTGTAGATAACCAAAGAAATTGGAATAATCTGCTCCATAATTCTCTATGGGCCGATAGATTCAAACCCAAAGAAACTATTGGGAATTCCTCATACTTTTTTGTCTACGGGCAAGAAGCCATCCTCCCAAATGGGCTTTGTCTTCCATCTCTTCAACTAGCCCAAGATTCCAGTGAGGAACCCTCGTCGGCCATGCAACAAAAAATAAACAATTTTAACATGCTGGAAGAAGAGAGAGAAAAGGATAATTCAAATTTCCTATCTCACCAACAGATAGTGAAAAGGTGGTTCGATAAGCATAAGGCTAAAGAAAAGAACTTTGAAGTAGGAGACTTAGTCCTGAAGTGGGACATGGAAAATGAACCAAAAGGGAAGCATTCTAAGTTTCAGAACTTATGGCTTGGACCTTTTCAAGTGGATGAGAAGATTGGGGCAGGCACTTATCAGTTGCAGAATTTGATGGGGGAACCTGACTCCCTCCCAGTAAATGGCCAATCTCTAAAACAATACTTCCAATTAAAAAAAACAAAAAAAAAAATTGTTTGTTTCATGTTGAGTATCTTCATGGTTGAGAAATACTTCTTTTTGTTGTTTATTTTCTTTTGGTTTTATGTACTTTTGAAGGTGTCTAGAAAGACGATGGTTGGCCTTAAAATCATTCAACATAGTGAACTATGTTTCTAACTCATCGCTCATTTACAAATGCGAGAAGCACTGGAAAAATTGTGGTTACTTTGAGGAATCCTCTGTATAGCCTGAGAAAATGAAAAAATTCAGAGAAATGCCAGAAGTGTCTACTTTGTGGTTCGACAAGACCTTAAGGGAAATAAGGAAATTTGGAAAGGAATACATGAACCTAGAAGACATAGCTAGTGAAGGATCCACCTTAACCATCTCACTTTGCAAATAAACAAACATCCTCCTCCATCACTCACACAGGGCATCATACCGAAATAAAATTGATATTATCAAAAGAGTAAAAAGTAAGAGAGGGTATGCAGATATCTTCGTCAGGGCTATGGACGCTCGCTAGTAGTGGAGAAAGGTCTGTAATGTCGAGGTGACTTCATCGGGGTTATGGATGCTTGCTGGCAGTGGAGCGACACCGAAGCAGGTAAGTAGAGGTAATTAAAGGCTTCGTGTCGGTGACTACTTTGATAAAATTTTGTAAAAGGAGGACATGAGTCAGGGCAAAGGGAATGAAGGAGGAAAAATGTTAAAACCACACGGGCAGACCTGGAAGCATCATTCGAAGAAATTCAAATGAAAAGGTTAAGAGGTTCTGATTTAAGACCAGTTAAGATTATCCATTAGCTTTTGTATCAGCCGGGCCTCTGAGGAGGAACAAATATTCTGATTTCACCCAGTAAATTGCCATTTTTTGAGCACTCAACACACCCTAAAATGTCTATGTCCATTTCTACTTTTTGGGTAACACTTGATTTTTTGCACTATCTATTTCCACTTCTGTATGAAACTACTGCATGTGCTTATCTTTTATGTTTTCATGTTTGAATTGTTTAAATTCTTCTTGAACATATAAAGAATCATCTTAACTTTAAAAGGGACTTAACAACTACTTAAGAAATCGATAGTCTAAACTTTTCCCCAACATGCTCAGGAAATTCGGCATCAGGAAAGATTAAAAGTGACTAAAATTGCTTGAGAAGTTCAAAATAGCTGAGCATCGATCTTCATCGGCGTCGACAAAAGAAATGTTTCTTTTCCCCATGAATAAACTCCACTAAAGATATCGTCGAAGGCCGATCCATTCGGATTTGATCGAAAAACAAAAGAGTAAGCATCGCACAAACATGGGAGTGGTATCGCCGATCATCGACTCCCGAAACGATTTCGGCGTTGGGGATTCACAAAATGATAATTCACGAAGAAAACTATGCATTAATTTTCCCTTTGAACGTCAATCCCTGACGCCATCCCAGAATCGGCATTCGCGATATCTATCTCTTTTAGTTCTTTCAACATGATATAAGTCCCCAAGTGCAATCCTTACCCAACCGCCAAGTTCTAGATTTTATGTTTTAAAGTATTTTAATAACCTTGAGTCAGTAGCGCCACGTCAACATCAATCAACATCAGAATTTTAAAAGGAACGTATAAACGAACTCGCAAAGTGATTCAGAACAATGATAATTATAAAAGCTCATAATTTGCAAGAAACTTAGATAAAAGGAAAAAACGCGGTAGATTTACATACAAAGAGGGAACACGATACATTCAAAACACTTTCAAATTTTCATATAATTAAAGCTCCCACCAAGAGGTTACATACAAATAAACACCACTGAAGTCTTGACTAACCGACCCGGTTACAGTGATATTATGAAAAACTTTACAACAAAAAAAGAGAAAACTATCAAGCATCACTTCTGAGAATGCAAAGCAAGATCCCACCCATTATGTATCTCCTGCGCACAGACATTCTCCTAGACTACTCCTCACGCCTTGCAATGTTTTCTTTTTCTCCTTTCCCTTCATCCTCTGCACCTCGTGCAGTTGTACAATCGTATCTTGTGCTTCCTAAAGTCGTCTCTTGAGCCAATTTGTGCTTCCTTCACGACCCTGCGGTTCCGATACCTCCTAGTTCTTCGCCACCAATTGTCTCTTCTATTCTCTATTTTCTTGGTAAAGTTCAACTATGGAAAGTTGGGCCCACTCTAGCTGTTAGATGGTACTCCCAACATGAGAAACTGGTGTCTCTACCTTTCCCTTTCATCTCCTTCTTCCTCGAATGGTAGTCCCGACAAGCTCTGGCCAGGTAGTGTGCGTCATAAACTCCTCAGCGGTTGGGTGTGCACTCAACTTAGTTGGGAGGTGGTATTCTCCTCTTTTTTCCTTATTTTTTCTAGGCCTCCCCCTCCTCCACGGTGTCTTCTCCTGAGAGGGAATGACACGCAAAATAGTTCCTTCATATGTATTTCTATCCACTCCCACCTCCTCTTGAGATGCTAACACTATTTTTGAGCAAGGGAAGGTACCTCCTATTGAAGCTTCAGGGATATTGGATGCCAATAAGAAAGAGTCTTAGGCACCCTGGGGCTCAAATCTGGCACTCCTGCTACCTCACAAACCCCGTCCCTTGTTTAAGGGGGATCCCATAGTGAAATAACATATTGGCTGAGATGCCTGTGGATGAGTAAAGACTACGACACAGAGTTCTGCAATAATTAGACTTGCAAGCCCAACATTACTGATGTATAAACTCGACTACTGCATAGAATTCCCCACAGAGCCCCTAGAATTTATAGCAGAATGAGGGAGCAAAAACAAACGTGCCAAAGGAAACTCACGCCTCTTGAAAGGATGTTTTGAATACTTAACGCGTCACAACTACTCGACGGAAGCAATCTAGAACGTATGAAACACCATCGATCGAAGTTGTAGGGAATATACGATACAATCATTCTAATCTCTTTAAACTCCCCAGCTTCCATTATTAACGAATGATAGTTGACACACTTGGTGATATGGTTTCTGGAGAAACCACTCTTCTCAACCTAAGGCATTTCATGACTTCATTATTATGTTATCTAACCTTCTAGGAGTGTACGTGCACACGTTCAGCTCTGGCATCCTTTCCCTAGCCCCAAGGGTCAAGCGGCTACTGTGACGGTTCCGATGCTTATATCTGTCGTACCTGATTTTCCATTCTATGGCATGATGATGTAACTCATTTAAACTGAAGAGGAGTGACAACATGAGGAAGGATATCACAAGTAATTCAAAGGAGAGACTAGGATCACAAAAGATCCTCCCGACTACCGAATAAATTTTTCTCTGTGACCTCACCGAAGAACTCGCAAAGACGACCGATGCAAGACTAGGGATAGTGAAACGATATGTAGAACATATAATCAAAGCCCGAACCATGCTACAACAGTGGGACTCCAGTATAGTAAAGTATTGGGTGCATGCAGTGGACATCAAAGGAATATATGTGGCTCTGATGGAAAAAAATAGATTTCCATGGGCCCAAACTTGTGAAGAACTGTTTATCAGTTGGTCTGAATATGAGAGAACTCACCCTTTTCAAGAGATATCTCAAGTTGACTGTTAAAGTAATTGTTAGAAGATGATTCCACGTGGCAATTTTTGTTTTTCTTAAACTGCACTTAGCCATTAATTTCAGTTAAAATTTATATTATAAATAAGGACATCGACCAATTAGTCAAAGGACGATGGTTGTTGTAAGAACTCTTTCTTTCTGGTTGTTAAGAATTATTTTGAAGGTGCTATGAATTGAGAATTCCTTCTAGACCAAAGACAAACTATTTTCATCAAATGCATGTGATTGGACTTGGAGAAGAACTACTTCCTATCCTGTTTCATGAATGATGCAGTAATGAGTAAGATAAATTAATTATGTTGTCAAGTTATCTGGTGCAATGTTTTAATGTTCTTGGCTTTAATGATGAAAATGAATCATTGTGTTATTATGTGATGAATGGTTATGGTAGATGAATTATTTTTCTTGTCATTATCTTATTACATATGTGCCTTCTTTCTGATAATTAGTTTCTCAGACAGTAATTGGATGCTGACATGGTTGATGTATTAGTACTAGGCCTGTGGTATAGAATCATTGTCTGTATGTTTGAGCAGTGGGTTATCCCAAGCTTAGCCTCTTCCCCAGTAGTTAAAAATTAATCATGTTTGTTGTCAAGTTGGTTTATACTGGCTTGCATCTCTTATACCAGTCTCACCTAAGAGAAAATATATAAGAGAATAGTCCTAACTGAAGGAGAAGCCTTCACAAGAAAACATAAAGCCCATCGATAATTTGGTCGGATCTCAAGATCTGGAGAACCATTTCATATTTAAACGATGCAGAATCTATATGGGCTTCGGTGGCAGGTTTGGTTCCTACTATTGAATCAAGGGATTTAATACCCATCAACACGATGTTAATAGGGTTAATAAACTAATGCATGTCGCTTCCTAAGTGTTAACAGAATATTCCGTGGAGTATTATTATCACATATCTGTGTCCCATCTTGGTTACAGACACCTGTGTCTTGTAACCCCCCCTTTCTTCTAACTCAGGTGAGACTTCGCCTTCTTCACAGGTGTTGCCGAAAGGGTCGGTAGTCAAGGTTTTTTTGGTGTGTTGTTAAGCATTGAACCATGGGTCTGTCCCTGTGCCAACAAATGGTTCCATTGTCGGGACCTAGAACTATGATTGTTGGGAACTGAAGTAAAGAAAAAAGAGAATCTTTCTGCATATATCTGTTGCTGAAGTGCACAATACTCTACTTAATTTATGAATATTTTTTTTAAGAAAGTAAGTTGATCCAAAGAAAAGAGGTAAGATCCTAAAAGAAGCAAGCTTTGTGCTTTGACAAGAGAAAGATAAGTGAATTCGTTTTTTTTTTTTTAAAGCATGAACTTAAGTATGTTTAATAGATTTTGTCCTAGTCTGAAGGCTAGGGCACAGTTGAAAGAAAGATTTGATGGAAATGAATAAATATATGTTATTCCTATGCATAGAAAGAATTTTTGGACTAATAAGTGGATGCAAGAACCTAGAAATAATTTTTGCAGATTGCAGGTCCAACACTATGATCCTAGGGGAAGTGCGCAATACATAAAAGGTTGGGGAACATTTAAAAGAAAAAGAGGATTGGAATTGTGTTATAATTGCAGAAGGCTGAGACACCTTGCTAAGGAATGTCTTGAGGTAGGTCCTATTTGTCTTTGTTGTAAGGTTGTTGGTCATGAGGTTGAGGATTGTCCAAGGATTTTTGCTAAAGTTGAAGGAATGAACATGAGACAAGAAAACTATGACGAAATTCAAGAGACTAAGGGCATGATAGAAATTCATAAAGAGAAAGAGTCAGAGGAATTTATTACAATTGAAAGAAATGATGGATTTTCATAAAGATGTCAGTTTACTAGAAAGCTTGAAAAAAAAACAACACATAAGTACAAGAATAAAATACTTTGACATAGACCGTGTCTTGGATGAAGAAACACAAGTGAATATTATGACATAAGAAACTTGGGAAATTTTGAGAAAGCCTACCGTGGTACCTTCGTTGGGAAGGATAGGAATTTTTAAGGGAAACATGATAACCTTCTATGGAAGAGTTACTAATGTACCTATTATTGTTTATGGAACATTGACTGAAGAAGAATTTGAAGTCATTCGGTTTGTTTGGGACAACGCCCCTTTCCCACTATTGTTAGGTAAGACTTGGATTGAGAAGGATCAGATTAGAAGGAGAGCAGAGGAAGAAGCTATAGAAAAAAGAAAAAGCAAGAATTAAGGGATTTCATAGCTAGGAAAATAGACTGACTAATAGAAGAACGAGAGGATAAGTCAAAGAAACAGAGAAAAGTAACAACGTAGGAGGGACAGAAGGCACGATAATTAGCTGTCAAGGTTGAAAGAATGCAAGAAGGATTTAAGGACTTATCTATCCAAGAAATAAATATGCCCACTCAGGAAGTGTTAAGAAAAGGGATATTAACTTCATACCCTTTGAGGGCACCTCAACAGTGAGAAGCCACTATGCTATGGGAAGGTAAGAATAAAAATGGAAAGAGGATTCTAGAAACAGTTAGAGAGACTCAGATAATAGGAAAGAAGGTGAGGAAGCTCAATAAAAATAAATCTAAGTTGGAAAAGATACAAGAAGCTATAGAAACTAGATGGAAGACTTCACAGACTGGAACCTCATAGGAGGCAGGTTCACAAGATTTGAACCTCACTGGAACAACAAGTCCGTGCAGAATTGGAATTCGCCATGGTTGTTGGAAATATTGCCATTGATGTCAACAGTCGAAGTGATGATCTATAATGATGAAGTACATCAGATGAGATTTTCATTGATGTCAACAATTGAAGTGATGATATGTTGTTAAATGACAGATGAAATTGTCAATGATGTCAACAATATATCAATCAACAAGAAGATAGAAAATGCAGAGATCTATAACGCCATATCAGGAGGAAGAGAGAAAATGTAGTCGAAAGATACAAACTATCTATAAGTATATCAGTCAGTAGAAGATGTCAAACTATGTGGAGAGATAGATAGGGAAAGCTCATAACAAGGAGCGAACAACAAAAGAAAATTATAAGAAGATCAAATCTTAGAAGTACAAAAGTATTTCGTGTCTATATTTTATCACGATAGGATCAACAACAATTCGTTGATCAAAATATCTGGAGGAAGAACATACTGTAGAGATGTCATCGAGATCAGTGAAAATAATGAACAGTTGATAACTGAGAAGAAAATGCGAGAAGCCTCAGTAGTCGTTCGATCAAAATGAGAAGCTCAATAGTCGTTCAATCAAGAGTTTGACCATGTTGATCATTTGATACAACACACATCGGTCATTTGTGTGATCGTGGGCTTGAGGACCATTGAAATATCATGACCATTGATATTCTTCAAGAATACCCGTCATTCGTCGGACCTAGTGGCGCTGCAAGGAGGATAAGCCCATGAGTTAGTTAACACTCCAAAGCAGCGAAATGATCTGATTCATTGGATCAAGAGGACACGTGGAAAGTGATTGGAATTTCACTGACTCGAAGATCAGGAAAGTCAAAGACAGTGTTGCATGAACTCGTGAAATGCAAAATCGTGATATGATCTGGACCATTGGATCATGGAGGGTCATGGACCATAGATCCAACATAAGTGGATATCGACAAATAGGATATCGGAAAATGGAATATCGGGAAATTGGGAATCGAAGGATTTGGAGTGTCGAGGAGTCAAGGATCCCGAACTCACAAAATCCAAAATACCAAATATATCCTAGCTGTCAATTGGAAGGAGAGCACATAGCACAATATTAATGAACTTGGGAATCGGGGATTTATGATTCGGAGAATCAGTGACGAGAGTTTTTCAAAACCCCAAAAAGACGAAGCTCTGAATTCAAGGAGGAAGACACGTATCAAGGTCCACGTCATATTGAGTGATGTCAATGACAGAGCACGTTAGCAAGGACACGTAGCTCAGTTAGAAAGTGACAAGTGTCAAGTTGAAATTGGCATTTCAGGCACATGTAAGTCATGAATCAGAGTGACATGCGGCAGCTACTCAGCACATACCAAGTCATCAAGTGACATCAATAGGTTTACATCACGTTGAGATTTTATACTTCGGGAGTTTTGCATAGAAAAAAAATACTCTAATATCTCGAAGTCTTGAACGTCAAAATTGCGAAAGGGGCACGCGTCAGTAGATTGATAGCTTCGGAGTTTTGAAGAGTTGGAGGTCATGAGACCTGATGAGAAAAACATTGAAGAACCAACGACCATCCATCTTTGTGGATAATATGAAACATCCGATCTGACCGAAAATTTCGTGATCATGAGTTTAGTAAAGTGTGAAGTCACGAAGACTCGAATGTATAACGTCAAAATTTCGTCAGCCATCCATATCATCGGGAGAATGAATCGTGACCATTGATTTGGTAAAGTGCTCATAAACTCGTCTCACCTAAACGTGAGGTCACCCACCATTGGTCATATGTTATAAGAGTTTTCAAAAGGAAACTATGAATAGGTTGTTATATTCTGTAAGCCTGTGGTTCTGTAATGATCGGTCATATGAAATGAATTGAAAGGAAGTGCCTCCATAGTATCTGGTCTCTGTGAAATTAATGGAGATATGTGAACAAGTATAAAGGATAAAATTGATCCATGCTGTGATCAATTTATGAAAAGTATTCACGGTAAAGATAATTAAAATGTGATCAACTCATGACAAACAAAAATGAACAGATACACAGTCATAATTAAAAGAGAATTAAATCATGAAAATATGAATAAAGAATAAAAAGGTAAAATGATATTAATTAAATTTTAGATTATCATTTTAAATGAAAAGTTACAATGGTTCAAATAAAGGGACACGATGTTTTAAATTTCACACATGTTTGAAGATTATATAAAGGAGAAAAAGTGGTGAGAAGAAAGTGTCTCTGTGGTTCACATTAGAAGATCTAAAACATGAGCAGAGTCCAAGATGAAGAACTCTTCATTCTAAGGTGCTTGTCAATGTCTAATTGAAGATCAATATCAGAAGAAGACAAAGAAACAGTTATGCAATCCAGAACTTGATAAATAAGACCATACAAGTAGAGGCTGCAACAGACAAGTAGAAAGTACAACAATGACTGCATGAGTCAAATTTGTTGAAGAACATAAAATAATGAATTTTATTATAAACTAAGGGTGGTTGGGTGGTGCAAGGGCAGGTTGGATCCTGCAGGGGATTTGGTGCTTCCTTGTCAGTTGTAGCTGACTAAATAGGGGGTTGAAGCCTCCTAACAGTTGGTGCTAGTGAACAAAGGGAGTTGGTGCTTCCTTGTCAGTTGTGGTTGACTAAACAGGGGGTCAAA
>ML832525.1:8065-20165 GCA_009831015.1 Picea engelmannii
TACGAAAATGACTTGCAATTTATAAAAGATGAACTTGAGAATTTCTGGAACAATAGTACAATTACAGTGTTAAAAGACATTTTGTAATTGCAATCTCATAAAAAAATTATATAGTTTTATTCAATAAGCACGCACTGACTGATGAAAAAGGCGGGTACAAACCTCTCATCCCTGAGAAAAATTGGAGTTAAGATGGTTTATGATGAAAAAGGCGGATACAAATCTACTGTGATTATCTACCCTTAAAATGGCCTTTAGGAATAAGAAGTTTGATTTCTCATTAGTTTTAGTTTCATGATGTTAAAGTTTTCATTAAGGTGTTAGCTAGTTTTATTTTTTGGGTTTTTTTGGTTTGGTAATTTAAATTTTGACAAAATTGTTATTTTCTGTTATTTAAATTGTGTTTCTGAATGCATAAATGGATTCAGCTTGTTGAAAAACTTTTTAATTATACAAACTTAGCCACTCAAATCTGCATATCCAATCAATCATCACCGGATTTCTGGTAAAATCAAACTGAAAAAGTTACCGGAAAACAGAGAAAAGGTAGAACATTTAGACTATTGCTTTCATTAATACCGATCCACATTCACTCACCCAACTGTTATAGATGTTTTCATTTAATTTGATTATGCTAGTGTGTTGTCTAGTTGTATTTTTTTGGATTTTTTAAGCATATTTTTCAATCAATTTTGTGTAAAACAGCAAGAAATTGCTGGAACTGCAGATTTAAGTGGTTGAGTCTGTATAATCCAAATGTCTCATAGATTTTTTCAAATGTCTTATAGATTTTTTTTTGAGGATGCTAAATCCATTTATATATTTAAAAATATAATTTAAATAACAAAAAATTGCTATGTCACTCAAATTTATGTTACCAAATTACTGTGAAAATGCCAAAAAGTAAAATGTTTAAACAATATCCATATTTTTTATTCTGCAATAACAGCTGAAATGTCTCTATACAAATATATAGACACACTTATATTCCAAGATCAAGCCTTTCTTTCCTATATTTGAAACACCAAGACATGTTAAGGTGTAGTTGCCCACTTACTTACTAGGAGGCCTAGAGAACTCTTGTTATATTTTTGAGAATGAAGGACCACATTTATCATTGTTAATGATAATTCCTCTACCATTTACCATTGTTAATGCCTTATTTTATACTTTGACATTGCCATTGTTAACGATAATTCCTCTATTTAATGATAACTCTTATTCTTATAAACTGTCATCGCAATTTTGTTTCTCCAATGCTTCTTTCTGTTTGGCCTGAGTCCGACCAGTGTGGTAGGAGGATGTCCAGGGGCGTGCCACTCTTAGGTAGATGCTATAAGCATAATGGGGGTAAACTCTCACTGTTAATGACTATGCCTCAGCTCAGTGCTAAATTTATTCTTTATGCAGTCAATTTATTCTTTATACCTTTTATTGTGTGCTTTGGATTGAATACCATTGCAATAGGGCGACATCCGATATGCTGCAGTTACTCTAAATTTTTTTTTTAAACAAATTAATTAGAGCTGTGATAGGATCTCCTTTCAACGTAAGATTTTGTTTATTGTGATCGCTTTATGTAAAAGGAAATTAAAATAATGGATAGTTGCACAACATATATTTTAGGTTGAAGTTGACAAAGTCAATAGGCAGAGAAACAAAACTGATGCTGGAAAATTCATGGGGGTTTCATTACCCTTCTTATTATTAAATAGATTACACAAAATACAACAAGGATCCAACCTATCTGTGACTAACACTAAAGTAAATAATAATAAAAGATGAATTGGAGCAGACAAAGGTGACACCTAAAATAGTCTTAACAGTTCCCCTTAATAGTCTTAAGCTGTTACATTCATGAGAACTTACAATGCCCAAAAGTTGTCTTTGAAATTCAAAAACAGTTTTTCCTAATAGTTTAGTAAAAATCTATGTTAGTTGATCTCTTGATCTACATAATTGAAAATAAATATATCCATTATTGACAAGCTCTCCAATGAAATGAAAACAAGTGTTAATGTGCTTGCTTTTCTTGTGAAATACATGATTCTTTGGCAATGCAATGGCTGAATTGTTGTCACAGAAAATAGGAGTTGGCTCCTTTTCCATATGGGCAAGATCTTTCAAGAATTTTCTCAGCCATACAACTTGGCAAGATGATGAAATTGCAGCAACATACTCAGCCTTTACTGAAGATATTGCAACTATGAGTTGTTTCTTGGATGCATATGAAATCATATTTGTTCTCAAATGAAAAGCATAACTAGATGTCTTTTTTGTATCATCTATGTTGCCTGCAAAATCACTGTTTGTGTACCCTGCAAGTGAATAATTTTCATAAGTCGTGTACCGCAAACCATAGTTAAGTGTCCCTGTAGCATACTGTAGCATTCGGGACAAGCTGTCAATCCCAACAAAACTTCCCTATAACCACTCCAAATCCCTTATATAACCAATCAAGTTGCATTCGGGACAAGCTGTCGATACCAACAAAACTCCAGAAAATCTCCATTTTATAACATGTTAGAAAGATTTAGAATCTTTATAACAATATTTCCTTGAATTAAAATTCTTTGCATCCACTCATGTTACCTTCTCAAAATATATCATTGGAAGGTAAACAAAACCATATCCAGAGGCCAACCCTCGAATATGCAAAGTTATGGCTTCCTAGAAAAATTATCGCTAGCAAGAGGAATACACAAGATAAAATAAATTATAGTTGTTGCTTTAAGTGGTTCGCGCCCAATGAAACTATACTCAGTGATACCAGCTGGGTTATATGGAAACATCCCATCGGATCCCTTAGGCTCCTCTGTAATTACGTTTGGAAGACTCTCCTTTCCCATACAAACTCTTAGAACAATGATGCGTTTGGCACAAATTTAGTGGGGTCTACCCAGCGTGAATTTTGATGAGTAGCAATTGGAAAGGGTGATCTACCTCAAGGTCAAATCATGATTTAAATATTTGTCATGCGCCACGTATTTCGGTGGTGCTTTCTCAAAAAAATTAAAACCACTTGGGCGGGGGGAGAAACTACCAACTTGAGCCATGTATGCGCTTTTCTTTATTGTGGTTTTCCTTTTCACGGGGGTGTTCCGCCCCAATTTAAAAAATTTCCAGGGAGAGGGGCCTTGAAATACCATTAAAAGGAGACATGTTCTTGGAGCAGGGTATTTTGGGGAACAACACAACAATTTTTTTTAGGACAATTGGATTGCGCGCCAGGAAATGAGGAGAAAGCAGTGTGCAAGAAGGAAAAAGAAGCAACACACAAGAAGGAAAAGGAAGCAATATGTCGGGAATAATACAAAAACAACACATAGTCAAAGTTAGGAAGGGTTGGATTGAAGACCAATTGCGCATAGGCGGTTGATATGTAGACAAGGCTAATCCACTAGGGTTTGGGTTTTGAGCTATGATGTAAGGTCTTTTACCCAACTTTTTGGGTTTGGGTTTTGAGCTATGATGTAAGGTCTTTTACCCAACTTTTGTAGTATAAATAGAGGATGTATGGGGTAGCTAGGGGATGATGAAGATAATCATCATAATCTCAGTATCTTATATTACATTATGATTGTGTTGTGTGGAGAACTCCTTTTGAGAACCTTTTTGAGTTTGAGCCACAGTCATTAGTTTTGGATTTAGAGTTGTGAAGCTCAGATGGAGTCAGTTTTGAGAAGTGTGGATTGTAATTGAGGGTCACGTCATAAGTTGTGGAGCTTGGTGCAACATTGGTCAACCTCACGGAGTATCACTAACTTTTGATGTAATGTGCGCAACACAGAACATTGACGAAGAATAATAAGAAGCATAAGATGTTTTTGGATGTAGCTCGGGAGGGTGAACCACGGTAAAATATGGCGTCTCTATGTGGGTTCATCTTATGCATTTCTTTGATATGATTTATGGATAAATGAATGCATATGTTAGAATTTATTTAAAACATGCACTAGATCTATTATGCTATATTAATGCAGAATGAATGTTAAAGGTTAAATGAATGGTAGATCTGATGAATGTTGAAGTCGAAAAATAACAGGCCTAACATCCCCATGGGCACCATCCCTTCCATGACTACAGACATTTTGGTCTTTTTATCCCCTACCCTAGGGATAACTAAGGAGATCATGTCTCGAGGCCCACAGGTCCTAGACATTACCGAGAGCCAGATGACTTGATCATGGCTCTGGAGGGCCCCTCTTTTCTTCAGTGTAGCCTATTTATTAACAACAATAGTATCCATCCCACCATCCTGGTCCTGAAGTAGCAGTGCATCTTTCTCCATGAGGTAATGAGTTCGGATATCATGGTACGTGTCACTCTGATTCTTGAAGCACTTGAATATGTTGCATTGAATTCTCCTTCATTTCATAAAGTTTTCTTGGAAATTATGCTCTTTGACTTGCTCATGCTTGGAAGGGTGACATGATGCCCTAGTAAGTTGATCTCCCTTTAGGATGGGTTTCCACTGGGTGGGTCTGTGAAAGTTCATTGTCTATTCCCTCCATACTTACCACCTTCCATCTTTATTCCTCTCATATTCCCCTACCTTTGTTCGAGAATTGAGATTGGCCACACTAGGAAGGGTTGTACCTTGCCTTGTGGGAAGAAGGGGCTAAAGGCCTAGAGGGTAAAAGTAGTGGGGAATGGTTAAAAGAATTTGAAACATTTGAGATGTGTTTCCCAAGGATTCCTAAGAAGGCATTAAAAAGATTCTCAGTAAGAAAAGAGAACCCATAAGATAAATAAACACTCAAGGTACTAGTTGGCAGATAGGAGGTCTCATCACACACTGACCTATTATGACCATGGGCATATAACAATATGACACTACTACCTATCTGGTCACCAAACCAGGGTAATGACTCTTGGTGGCATAACCAAGAGAAAGGAGGTCTCATCACGAGCCAACCTTCTCATCTCTGTGAAATGTTTGTGGATATCGATGTGATCTTTGGCCACCAAGCCAAGACAATGTACCTCAACTATTCCCTTGAAGCACAAAATAAAAACATCAAAAGAGAACAAAGATAAGAGTAAAAGGTAGTAAATGGGCTAGGAAACAATGTCATCTATGACAAGGTGCAACTCGCCCTCTACAAAGGCACCCACATGTAAGACTTACATTTCCCTATTATCATTGCACCCCATGCCTAAACAATTACCCCGGGCCACCTCATACACTTACATGACCTAGATTTTCTCTCATGTGGAAAACACCCCAAATAGAATTATCCCAATACGACACCCTGAGACCTTCTCCAAACTTCACTTATTAAATTGCATAACATATTTGAGCATTTTTCTGGGTAAAGGGGGGTTTGATGCACATGTTTTGGTAATTTAATTATTAGATGTGATTTACATGTTATGATCCCTATGAATTATGAACCACTGGAGGGTGTACTTGTTGTTGTTGCAGGACCTTGCCCGGTGGATAGGTACACATGAAAGAATGATTAGGTTGGGCCTTCATGGGGCTGAAAGCCCACAAATGGATGTTGTAACCCCAACCAAGGGCAAGAAGATATCATATATTTGCACCAGGAAGAAAGAAGGACATCACCTTGGATGCACCCTGGCAAACCTAGAACTAGGGGGATTTTTCTCTTTCACATGAACGTTGGCCCTAGAAGGCCCATGATGTCATCAACATGAACTTGGATGTCATCCAGAGCTAGGGTTTTCATTTTGGAGGCAGTTGTGAGCTAAGTGGCATGTGTGGGCATCATCTAGGGCCTTTGGAGGCCAAACATTTTTCATCCTAAGCCTAATGTTCCACCCTAGGGGCTCAACATCACCCTAGAAGGGCATGACATCACCCTTGGAAGTGTTTTTAAATGCCAATTAATTTTATTTATGTCTAAATTGAATTTATTTGTAAATTGTCTAGGTTAGCCTTTATTTGACCTAAAATTAATTAAAGGTCACCAACTTTGTATAAAAAAACATTAAGTACATTCATTTTCACATCATAACTCATCACACAACAAGTGTGGTTTGAAATTTTCTCCCTATTTTGGAGTTCTTGGCTGAAATAGTGAGGCACAACTTCTTAGAGCGGCCTTTTTATGGTTATCTTGACTATTTTTCATGGTGGAAGATCTTCAACTAGGGTTTGTATTGATTATTCTTTTTGAAGTAAGTAGAAAATCTGCAATTTGGTCATGTAATAAATTCTTGTGGTAAATTTTACTTATTTCATGTTGAAGATTATGAAATTTCTTGCTTAAACCCTAGGAGAGAAACAACAAGGTGTTTCTTTCTCTCTCTATCTCTTCTACTTATTTAAATTGCTTAAGTACATCTTGTTTAGAAGTGAATACTAAAGCCCTAAAGTGTTAGCACTCTAGTAGCTACATTCTAATTTCTTATTGCATAATATATTTCAATAGTCTAAGGAATGAAGGTTTACTAGGGCCTAAAAGTGCTTACTCTCTAGTAAATTTGTCTTCAAGATTTGGATGTTTGAGGCCTTGAAGTGCCAACACCTCTTGCATCCACCTCTTTCCCTTTGACAAGTATTAACATTGCTATTTTCTCCAAGTTGTGCTGCTACTATTGTTTCTATTGTTGTTGACTCCATAATCCCAAAAATGAACTTGTCCACCTGCTTTAGTGAATGATTGATCAAACAAACACTCAAACTCTCTTCCTTGAAGCTCTTGCTAACATTTACTAACTCTAAACTAGACTAATTCACTAGTTAACTTGTTGATGTTGCAAATCATTGATACAACCATACTAATCTACACTAATTTTCAGGATACACCTACATAACTTGCATTTAACCCACTCAGAAATTGCTTTCGGTAATTGCCAAACAATCTACTTGGTAAATGCTAAGTTTCCATGATACGTTTTTGCAATTATGAGCACTAATACTTTCTTTTGTTACAAAAGATTCCTATAGCCATCTAACTACATCAAATTATCTGCAAAATTGACATTTAATGTTTGCTAGACATTGTAGCAATTACTTGTGACAATTGGTTATCATTTTTCCTAGTTAAAGCTACTTTTTCATTGTCTTTTCAAGAAATTTCAAGGCATATTTCTTGCAGTTGTTATAAAATACTTATTGTTGTTGTAAACTTTCATATCACTGCAATTTTATATCAGATAGCTTATATTTCAAGGATTCATGGTCTTATGAAGCACTAACATCATTTTGTACTTGAAAACTACCATATTTTTTCTTTGTTGTCTTGTTATGGGCACGTACACTTCATCTTTACTTTTTCTTTATCTCTTAAAGACACAACGAACCTTTTGAATTAAGTGACCAGTGAGAGGGGGGTATTCTTGTATCCTTGCCTTAGTCTTATTATCCCTTTAGGTCATTAGGGACCTCTCCCTTAGGGTAATCTTGATATACTCCTAAACAGAAAGGGGTTTCCTATAGGTGACTGTTACTTTCCAATCTACTGATGTAAATTAGAGTACAAATGATTGTCAATCCAGTGTTTGTAAGACTTAGAGGCACATCCAAAGCATATGGATTTAGAGATAGCTTTTATCTTTAATGGAGATAAACCAAAACCTATTCTAAGGGCTGAATATGAAAGAGATGTTAATCTTCTATTCAGAAGTCCTATTCATAGATCTCATAACAATAATCAACAATTGTTTCCCTAAAGAGTATCAATAGTAAGTATTCAAGAGATGTTCGAACTATTTCTAAAACCTATCAAATGCTAGAAGGACAAAACTCTTATTCAAGAGATGCATTCATTGTCTTCTTTCATTCATTCATTAGCACCTATCATCAAATTAAATCAAAAGTACTAAAAACATAAATAACTCAAAAATAATTCATGATTATCTTAATGCTTGAAGACAAACCACACATTGAATTCTTATTCAAGAAATCATTCACAATATGAGTAAGGCTTTGAAACATTAAGCATATGACTTAGCTAAGGAATTCATCTACCTACAACAAGATATGAATAAAACTCATCTACAACAAGATCTGATCTAAAACATGTATCAAAAATTACTTGAAAATAACATAAAGAAAGAGTGTACTAGTTTGGCAAAGGGGGCCCTCCAATGCTTCACTGGTACACTTGAATTGTCTCAGCTAAAAAAGAGCTCCAACAACATTCAAATCATCGTATCATAGGCATTAACAAGAACAAAACACAGAACTGATTTTCAAGAGTGCAAATTCCAAAGTTTCTTCATTCACTTCAAGATTGTCATACTAGTTTATACTTGAGAGTATTTATACAAGAGTTTCAAAACTAAAAATGCTAATAAGTCTCCTAAATATCATGATCATATCCATAATATCCTAGGAAGGTCGAATGCCTCCTTCAGATCCACAATATATGGCCAAATCCCATGAAAATCCAAAACTGTCCATGATTTAAGGCTAAAATAGGGTATTTTCTATTGAAGTGGCCATGTTTGACCAGCGTTGACCGGATATCTGGAAGGCTCAGATCTTGAAGCCGATAGTTCATTATCCATACTTGTACATTAGGGAACATGACCCAAGTCTTATATTTCGCCCAGGTGTCCTGCAAGTACATGAACCTCAGAGTTATTACAGGATTTAGTCAAATCCTGTAATTTCTGATAAATTTTCAATTTTAATGCCAAAATTTAGAAAACTCAATTCTTAAGCTAAAGAATGATAAATATACCTTGCATAAGCTGTTTCATGGAAAATATGGGATGAAATGAAGGCAAAATGGATGGATATAGAGGCAAAATTGTGGTTTATAGAGCAAAAAAGAAGCATAAAAATGTACTCAACATCTCTCCCAAGAGGAAGTCCTTGCATGTCCTCATGCACAAAAATGTCCTTGAACCTATGTCACTGATTTTCTGCCACCTCTGTTGCCTGCAATAATGTTTCTACATTCACCCGAGTTGTATGAAGTGCTTTCATTCTTTGATACTTCTCTTTATATGCCTTTTTCTGTTTGAACCACTTGTAGGCTTGTTTGGAGATTAACTTGTTCTGTTTTTTAAGCTTCTTGTTTTTCTTCTTCAAAGTTTCATTTTCCTCCTGTGTTTTGTGGCTTTGAGCTCTTAGCATTTCATTCTCTGTTTTTATGTATCTTTCTAAGACTTCAATTTCTTTGATTTTTCTCTTCATTTTCCTTATTTTCTTATTTTTTCTATCAAGTTCAGATGTGGATGTACCAACCACTTCTTCCATTTGAAGTTCTTCTTTCATGTCCCTGATTAATTGTTCCACATCTACTCTCATTTGTTCATAGGTGGAAGTTTCTTGTTCCTCAAAACCATCATTTCCCAATGATTGTGCCTCTAGAGTCTGAATATGTGCATACTGTGCTTGTTGTGTTTCATCATCATTTTCTTGTATTTGGCCCCTTTGAACTTGTTGACGTTTTCTTGATTTCCTTTCATAAGTGGTAAAAATATTGTCTTTTTCCTCAAGTTCTTTCTTTTTTATCACTATACTTCTTATTTTTCTCCTCCCCATAGGCGGTTTTGGGCTTGTTGCCTTGGGGTGTTGTACTTCTCCCTCATCACCAGTCACAACTAAAATTTGTTCTTCTTCTTCCTCCTTTATTGTTTCAAAACCATTTTCAATGATAAATTGTTGCCAAATCAAATTTTTCTTCTGTACTTCATATATAATGATCATTTTAATAAAACCACAGTGATATAAACTCTTTTCTGTGTTCCTTCCTTGTTTCTGGACAACCTTAGCCATTTTAGAAAGGCTTTGTAAGATAAAATAAGGCATATTGATTTCACAGTCACCTTTTAAGTGTTGTAGCAGTTTAATATGATATAGGTAGATGATGCTAAACCGTCCCTCACAAGTTATAAATTTTTGTATGAGGTATGCTAATTCATCCCAAGGATGAACCAACCAACTTCTTGGAATTCCCTTCTTCCAATTTATTGCTGCTACCCTTGACCTGGAAATAAAAGGTACCCATGATTTATCTTTGAAATGTTTAGTTTTGAAATATCTCTCTCCTATTTGAGGAAGTCCAGTGACATGTGCAATGCTATCTTCAGTGATCCTAATGGTAAGGTTTCCAATAGTATCTCTTTCCCCATCAAATGAGTGAGCAAATTCTAAGGCAACTCCTTCACAAAATCCATCAAATTTTTCAAGGAAACCTATCCACTTTTTTTGCTCCAAAATTTGTATACAATCCCTATGTATTTCTGATGCAACAAGCCTCCCTGGTTCATATATAGATACCATACTTCCAAGTTTAAAGAGCAAGACCTAAAATATTTTCACTGTTTATAGAAAGGAGGTCTAAAAGCTTCAACTCTGCAATTCTTTTGACCAAAATTTCTTAAACTTTCAGACTCTGTGTGGATTTAATTCTGTGTATGGTCTTCAAGAAGATTTTCTATTCAATAAGCAAAGGAAATCTCTTATTTTCTTTTTTAATTCCTAAGCTATTCTCTGTTCATAAAAAATTTATGCAAGGGCATACCTGGTAATTTCGAAAATTTCTCAGGCTTCTTGTTGAATTCTGGCTCAATCTCCCCTCTTTCAATCGGCCTCTGCTAAAAATGAACTGTTTTGTTTCAAAATGTGCCAAGGACGTTGAATTTTATACTTGGTTGTTTAATTATTTGAGTTTGGGCTTACCTTCAGTGGCCGACTCCTATTTGGATACATTCTCTGCCTTTGCTTCACCACGTATCTCCTTCAACCCCCCGCGTTTTCTTCCACAGAACGAAAATGTTGTATGTTGACAGTGAAATTGTCAACATACAATTCGTTTTTTTATCAAAGAATTTCGGAATAGGAATGCATAGGAGGGACAATGTGCTAGAGCGTAGGGATTTGGGATGCGTAGGAGGAACAATGTGCTAGAGCGTAGGGATTTGGGATGGCGCTGGAATTGTGAACAGAGCGTGTAATTTTTGAAATGGAGGTAAGTGCATGCAGAGGTGTGTCAGCGGTTCGAGTTTGGGAGCGTTCAAGTGAGACACAACGTGCAATGTTTGGTGAGACACAACAAATATGAAAATCATTTGAGTTGTTTTTCTTTTATGGAGAGAAAACGTTGGAGGAGACTTTAAACAAGGGTCTTTATTTTTGAAAATGGTTTGTATAGTGATCATAGCTGAAGGTGCTGCTCTATTCGTACCTTTGTACTCTTCTCGTCTTTTCAATCATTATAAGAATTGGTTTTTAAAAATGTTTACTTGACTTATAACTCCCTAAATTTGTTTCCAACCTCTTCATCAAGCATGAACCCTTCTTCTTATGACCCCTTTTAAATGTATATGCAAACCACCCTTAATCCATGCAACAATACTTTAGTCTGTGTATGCAATTTATGTCTTCAGAAACAGAGCATTTGACAGCTCAAAACAAACAATGTGTTTTGTATTTGAAACCCGATCCCTCCTTATAACTCCTTTGGAAACCAAAAGTGGTTTTTTAAGTACCATTTTTAATGTTTTTGAGGATGAAAATGGAGTGATGAAAATATGATGTAGGGGAAAGAAAAGATAGGATATTTATCATTGCTTAGCTTAGGAAGAATTCTCAAATTTAAAGCATTAAAAAGGAAAATATATACTAACTTGTTTGTTCATTGTGTTTTGCTTGATTGAAGCTGGATGGAATGTTGTTGTAAGTCCTCAATTTCCTCTTGTATTTCTTTTGCTTAGTATCTCAGGTCCCTCTGCTGATTGAAATTGATTTTCTTCTCAGGTCTCTTTCTGATTGGAATTGATATTTTCCTTAGGTCCCTCTGCTGATTGAAATGGATATCTTCCTCAGGTCCCTTTGCTGAATTGAAATGGATATCTTCCTCAGGTCCCTCTGTTGATTGAAAATTCCCTTTCTTTTAATGCATGCTGTCATCTGTAAAAGGCTTGAAAGGTTTTCAAAATATACCTTATCCCCCTCAGCCGTATTTATTGATTTGTGCTCAAGTTAGAGAAAAAATTTTGAAGCTGAAAAATGAAACTAGAAGTTAATGATGAAAATTATTATTATTATTATTATTACTTTGAAGAATTTTGGTTGGCCAATGTTACCTGGTTTTCCAATCAAAATTCGAGTTTATATTGATTGTGCCAGTTTCCTGGATTTTCACAACTAAACTCCCTTTATATATATATA
>ML832525.1:25308-36769 GCA_009831015.1 Picea engelmannii
TTCTTTTTCATGTCATCCCAGTATACTATGGTTGCTTCTCCCAACCCCATGAACCATTTTAATGCATATCCTTTCAAAGTTGTAGGAAATAAACGAAGTTTTTGAGCATCATTGGTATATCCATATGTTCGACAAACGATGTCAAATTCAAACATGAAAGAATCAAGATATTTAGTAGCAAGCCAAAGAATATTGGAAGAACAAAGGGAGGACTATTTTTCATTTTTATGTCATCTCCTAAAAGAGTTGGTGTATCAACTATAGGAAATGCAAATGTAGTATGTTCTTCCTCCTCCTCTTCATCATTTCCTCTTCCTCTTGTCTCTTCTCGATGTGATTCTCTATCCTTTCGTTCTTTCCTTCCTCTTTCTTCATTTCTTTTCCTTTCTAATTCCCTTTCCATTCTCTCCCTTTCTTGTCTATCAGCTTTTGACATTGCAAAGAAATTTTCTGTTGTACAGTCAGCTATTTTTGTTGGAAAAAGAGGTTGTCCTATTTGTTCAAAAATAGTTTTCTTTTCTTTTTGCTTTCCTACAGAATAAATTTCTGTTTTTGTTTGTTTCTTCTTTACTTCACGAGCCAATAGAACTTGTCTTTCTATGAGAGTTAACCTTTGTCCTGAACGTTGTTTTTCTTCTAATTATTCCAAGGTGATTTTTCCAGCAGTTGGTGTGGTAGATTCATATTTTTCAGTTGTAGATGTTCCTGCTCCTACAGATGGTGGATTAGTTTTGGGGGGCTTTTGTTTTAAAAATCTGTCTTTATCATCCCTAAGTTTAGACATAAAGAAACATAACTTAAAATTAATTCTATGCTGTTTTTATTTTATTTTATGAATATATATGTTTTTTTTATCTCTAAATATTCCTCCCCGTCAACAACGCCAAAATGTTAGGCACCAATCTATTGATTTAAATTAGAGTACAAATGATTGTCAATCCAATGTTTGTAAGACTTAGAGGCACATCCAAAGTATATGGATTTAGAGATAGATTTTATCTTTAATGGAGATAAACCAAAACCTATTCTAAGGGATGAATATGGAAGAGATGCTAAGCTTTTATTTAGAAGTCCTATTCATAGATCTCATAACAATAATCAACAATTGTTTTCCTAAAGAGTATCCAGTAAGTATTCAAGAGATGTTCGAACTAGTTCTAAGACCTATCAAATGCTAGAAGGAAAAAACTCTTATTCAAGAGATGCATTCATTGTCTTCTTTCATTCATTCATTAACAACTATCATCAAATTAAATCAAAAGTATTGAAAGCATAAATAACTCAAAAAGCATTCATGATTATCTTAATGCTTGAAGGAAAACCACACATTGAATTCTTATTCAAGAAATCATTTACAATATGAGTAAGGCTTTGAAACATTAAACATATGACTTAGCTAAGGAATTCATCTACCTACAACAAGATATGAATAAAACTCATCTACAGGAAGATCTGATCTAAAACATGTATAAAACATTACTTGAAAATAACATAAAGAAAGAATGTACTAGTTTGGCAAAGGGGGCCCTCCAATGCTTCACTGGTACACTTGAATTGTCTCAGCTAAGAAAGAGCTCCAGCAGAATTCAAATCATCATATCATAGGAATTAACAGGAACAAAACACAGAACTATTCCAATATTTTTATGATGCCTTATTTTGTGATTTGGAAAACAAAGAACTATTAGAGGAGCCTTTGGATGCTTTAATCCCTTCATGTTATGATGAAGGAAATGACATGGTTAATAATATTGAGGAGTTCATACATGTTGGGAAATATAAATGGGATATAATTGATTATGATGGGGATCCTATTTACGACATTGAGGATCATTTCCAAGTGTTTTCCTTACAACTATCATATCAAGTGACTATTAATTCTAACATTTGGAAACAAGGAAATGATATAGTTACAAACATCTCCAAGGGTGACCTAGTTCTGTGCTCTCCTGATGATTTTCGGTCATACCTTGAGGATTTTGATGAGTATTCCTTTGAGAACTTGTATTTATTCTATGAAGAAGATTATCAACCATTGTTGTGCTCATATCTTGATAAAGGCGAGGACATTGCTCGCCCAAAGTAGGGTACTTGTGATAAGGTTTTCCAACTCCCTTCGACTACTTTGCCTTGCTATGTCATTAAGTATGTAGTTGCGAAACATGTCCCTTGTCTTGATTTTTCTCTGGGGAAAATCCTTCTTTTAGACTTCAATGGTAGGTTGAATACCTTAATAAGAAGTTTATTATCTAGGAATTTCATCTTTCCCTTAAGTAATTGTCAGTCATAATCTAGGTTTTTACTAGTCCCTTCCCAAACCTTAGGATGTGATTATTTCCAAGGTAGCCAACCTTCAAAATACTTGAATCAGTCTTTTGAGCCTTTGATTTTTCATGATCCTTTTCTGAGATGGATTGAGCATTTTCCTAGAAGTGTGACTTGGCATAATTGTTTCCCTCCCTCCTTCCTCCATGATATAGACTTTACAATTTCCAATGATATGATGCATTCTCTAATTTTTATGAGATTGTTGATTAATTGGGTTGGTTTTCATTGATGAACCCTTGAAGAAATTATGGAAACGAATTCTGGTAGCACAAAGGTTTGGGTAATGAAACCAAGTTTTTTTTATGTATAATGGTATGAGTTTTAATACATTTGAAGGTAATACTATTCTATATGGATAATACATGTCATGACATTTCCGGTGGTATGTGGAACGTCACATAACTCCTCACGGTTAGAGAATTACGACCATGTGAAGTTGGAGAACCCTCATGAGTCATCTAGAAGCCCCAAAAGGTCAAAGTAGTCAAAGTGGTTGCAAAGAAGAAATTATTTAAATAATAAAGTGAAGTGATTATTGCATTATAAGTCAAAGTGGATACAAAAGAAATTATTTAAATAATAAAGTTAATGGAGAAATTACTAAGTGGACAAGTGGTTAGAAGTGGGTTAGCCCTAAAATAAGGAAAGTGGTTTAAGATGCTTAGAAGGTAACCCCTTGAGGAAGCTACATAAAAGTATAAGAAATTATTTAAATAAGAAAGTGAAGTTATGAGTGTACTATAAGTCAAAGTGGATATAAAATAAATTATTTAAATAATAAAGTTAATGGATAAATTACTAAGTGGATAAGTGGTTAGAAGTGGGTTAGCCCTAAAATAAAGAAAGTGGTTTAAGATGGTTAGAAGGTAACACCTTGAGGAAGCTACATAAAACTATAAATAAGAGGCAAGGGTCTCTCATTTTAATTACACTTGAGCATATTGAATATCTACAATTGACTGAGGTAACGAAATGACATCTAAGGCGAATTTCAGAGGGAAGGTAAAGTAAAGAAGACCGAAATTCAAGGGAGGATAAATTCTTTTGATGATGCTTTATAAGGTATGTTATTTCCAGGTCATCTCACCATTTTCACAATAAATATTTTTCTAGAATGATTCATACTGTGACTTCTAGAGGTCGTTGAGGAAACATATCCAAGTAGCTATGATAAAAATTCATCTTGTGGGTCGTTATATTTTTGGAGCTACACTTCATGGAAAATAGGGTTTGTGGCTAGTCCTGAAACTTGTCTAAAACATGTGTTTCGAGTAAAAACTTCATAACTTCTTCATAACATGTTCAAATTCAATAAGACAAAATTTATTGGTTAGCATACAATATGTAGTATTTTGTGTACCATTTCCAGATACATACAACAAATATTATGTGCAGGGCATGATCTACAAATTCTCTCTCTAGAATAAGCCATAATTCAACAAGGTATGCCATTTTTTCTATAACTCATTTTCTGAGAGGTTCCAAGTAGTGAAATATGGAGGAATTGCATAAAAGACACTAAAGAACAGTGTGTACCATTTTCAGATCTTTTTTCATTATAGGTACATAGTTATGATTCTTTCAAGTTAGGGTTGTTGACTAATCCAAAATTATTCATGTAAAACTAAAGTAAAGTTTGATGAAAATGCTAGTCTCTTGTTGTTAAAGTTAAGGAAGGTTTGAAGGTATATGATCATATACACTAGGTATATTATAGAGTTACAAATCAGATTTGGATGATGAATTGATGATGTATTTTGGTTGAGGTACATGTTGGGTACATGGTTGAGACAAGTAGTTGATGAGTTGGCACATACATGAGGTGTATAGTTGATGATGTTGGTACATCATGATGAGTCATAGTTGATGAGTAGTTGATGCATGATTGATACATACTTGATACATGGTTGGAGGCATTTGTTAGTAGTATTATTGACACATGGTTTATGGATGATGTAGCATATTTGTCTTGGTATATTATTAGAAGCACATATTGATCTTGGTGATGATTATGAGTTGTTGTGTTATGCTTGGTTGATGCACATCTTGGTGATATTGTGCATATGGTTGAGAGTTGCCTTGGTGATTGATCTTGGTGAGTAGATCTGATTTGGTTGATAAGATTCACGAGAGATAAGATTCACGAGACAAGTTGTTATGATAGGTTGTTTGGACAGGTTATTTGTACATGTTTGGTGCATGGTTGATGCATTTGTTTATGGTACAGGTTTGGGTATAGGTTGATTTATGGTACATGTTGGCACAAGTTATTGGTATAGGTTGTTACAGGTTGTTTGGTGTAGGTTTATTGGTATAGGTTTACAACAGTATATCTCATAGTAATAGTGTGACAGTGGTTCCATCATTCTACTTATATTTCAAGGTGGTTGGACGGGGCAAGGATAGGTGGTTGTAGCCACCTTCCGGTTGTAGACAGAGAACATAGGGGGTTGTAGCCTCCTTCTGGTTGTAGACAAAGAATTGGAGAGTTGGAGCTTCCCTTAGGTTGTAGCCTGAGAAACTAGGGGGTTGGAGCCTCCTTCCAGTTGCAGCTGGAAAACAAAGTTTGTGCTTCCAATGAATGTAATTCTTAAAGAAATATAAGAAAAAAACATTTTGTGGTTTTCTCCCTGTTTGGGTTCCCACATAAAAAAAATGGTGTACTATGTATATGTATGATTTCTCATTTGTTCATTGTTTATTTACTTTGCAACTATTTGATGATAATTCTACATTGATATAACACTTTCATTTTATGGTTAAAAAAGATTATATTGCTCTATTACTTATTCACCCCCCCTCTTAGTAAACCAACATCTAACTCGTGTTATTTTTGTGCTTAACTTATCATGGTTTTGGTTTATGATGAAGCACAGAGACATGTATTTGAGATATTGTTATGATGGTTTCATTGGTTATTTCACTACAACTAACATTCAATCAAAAGGTAAGTAGAGGTATGTAGGCATTTGCATCCATTGTATATACCATTTTCATATCATGTTAGTATAGTTGTAGCTACATTTACATATTGTTTTGTCTCACTTGTATATATGTATTCTCATGATTGTATACTAGATTAGAGATGCTCCTTTTGTTTTCTTATGTCATATATGAACAAGGGGTGATATCACCACCCTAAGGATTACTAACACATTTTGTTGAGATTTAGTAGGCACATGTCATACCGGAGATGTTGAGGTTCTCATGCACTTTACAGTGAGCACATGTCCCCAAGTTGGAGCCAGATGTTATCCCATACCCTAGGGATAACTAAGGAGATCATGTCTTGAGGCCCACAGGTCCTAGACGTGGAGTACTAAGAGTCAAATGAATTGAGAATGGCCTCTTAGGGCCCCTCTTTTCTTCAGTGCATACCATTTATCAACAACAATATCCATCCCATCAGCTTGGTCCTGAAGTGGCAGTAATTCTCACTCCATGAGGTAATGAGTTCAGATATCATGGTATATGTCACTTTGATTCTTGAAGCACTTGAATATGTTTCATTGAATTCTCCTTCATTTCATAACGTTTGATCGAAAATTATTCTCTTTGACTTGTTCATGCTTGGAAGGGTGACATGATTCCCTAGTAAGTTGATCTCCCTTTAGGATGGGTTTCCACTGGGTGGGTCTGTGAAAGTTCATCGTTTGTTCCCTCCATACTTACCACCTTCCATCTTTATTCCTCTCATATTCCCCTATCTTTGTTCGAGAATTGGGATTGGCCACACTAGGAAGGGTTGTACCTTACCTTGTGGGAAGAAGGGGTTAAAGTCCTAGAGGGTAAAAGTAGCTGGGAATAGTTAAAAGAATTTGAAACCTTTGAGATGTGTTTCCCAAGGATTCCTGAGAAAGAATTAAAAATATTCTCAGTAAGAATAGGGAACCCATAAAATAAATAAACACTCAAGGTACTAGTTGGAAAATAGGAGGTCTCATCATGAGCCGACCTATTATGACCATGGGCATGTAGTGGTATGAAACTACCACCTATCTGGTCACCAAACCACATAAGTGGCTCTTGGTGGCATATCCAAGAGAAAGGGGGTCTCATCACGAGCCAACCTTCTCATATTCATGAAATGTTTGTGAATAACGATGTCACCTCTAGTCACCAAGCTAGGATAGTGTCCATAAAGTATTCCATTGAAGCACAAAATAAAAAGACAAAAATATAATAAAGATAAGAGTAAAAGGAAGAAAATGGGATAGGAAACAATGACATCTATGACAAGGTGTAGCTCGCCCTCTACAAAGGCACCCATAGGTAATAATTACATTTCCTTGATATCACTGCACCCCATGTCGAAACACTTACCTCACACCACCTCATAAACTTAAATGACTTGGATTGGCTCTCACCAGGGAAACAAGCCAATCTTAAGGTGGATTAGCCCAATAGGACACCCTAAGACCTTTTCCAAACTTCACTTGTTAAATTGTATAACATCTTTGGGCATTTATCTGGGTAAAGGGGGGTTTGATGCACATGTTTGGGTAATTTAATTATTGGATGTGATTTGCATGTTATGATCCTTGTGACTTATGAACCCATGGAGGGTTTAATTTTTGTTGTTGCAGGAACTTGACTGGTGGATAGGTGCACGTGAAGGATGTTGGATTACTGAGAGGGGGGGTGAATCAGTAATAGAGAAATTTTTAACCATATAATCCAAGTGTTATATCAATGTAGCATTATCATCCAATAACTACAGAGTAAATAAGAAATGAACAAATGAACAATCATACACATACACAATACACCAGTGTTTTATGTGGAAACCGAAAACGGGAGAAAACCACAGATTTTTTTTTCTTATATGTCTTGAAGAATTACATTCATTGGAAGCACCAAATTCCTTTGTTTTTCAGCTGCAACTGGAAGGAGGCTCCAACCCCCTTATTTCTCAGGCTACAATCTGAGGGAAGCTCCAAATCCCCTATTCTCTGGCTACAACCAGAAGGAGGCTAAAACCCCCTATGTTCTTCGGCTACAAACGGAAGGTGGCTACAACCACCTGTCCTTTCCTCGTCCAACCACGTTGAAGTAAAAGTATAATGATGGAACCACTGTCACACTATCACTGTGATATATACTACTATAAACATGTACCAATAAACCTGAACCATGCATCAACCATGAATCAACTTGTACCTCAACTTGTAAGCAGGTTGTACCATAAACAAGTGCATCAACCATGCACTAACCTATACCAAACAACCTGTAATCAACCTGTACCATAAATAAGTGCATCAAACCATGTACCAAGTATGTACCAATAATGTGTCAACTACTCATTAACTATGAATCATCAATATGTACCAACATCATCAACTATACACCTCATGTATGTGCCAACTCATCAACTACTTGTCTCAACCATGTACCCAACATGTACTTTAACCAAAATCCCTCATCAATTTCATCATCCAAATATGATTTGTAACTCTGTAATAGACCTAGTGTATATGATCACATACCTGCAAACCTTCCTTAACTTTCACAACAAGAGACTAGCATTTTCATCAAACTTTTCTTTAGTCTCACATGACTAGTTTTTGATTAGTCAACAACCCTAACTTGAAATAATCATAACTATGTACCTATAATGAATAAAGATGAAAATAGTACACAATGTTCTTCAGTTTTTTTTATGCAATTCCTCCAGGTGTCACTAATTGGAACCTCCCAAAAAAGGAGTTATAGAAAAAATGGCATACCTTGCTGAATTCTGGCTTATTCTAGAGAGAGACCTTGTAGAGCGTGCCCTGCATGGAATATTTTTAAATGGATCTAAAAATGTTACAAAGAATACTAAAGAGTATACTCTAACCAACACATTTGGTCTTATTGAATTTGGATATGTTGTGAATAAGTTATGACGTTTTTACCCAAAACACTTGTTTTAGACTAGTTTCAGAACTAGCCACAAACCCTATTTTCCACGGAGTGGAACTCCAAAAATACAATGAACCATAAGATGAATTTTTTACCACAAATACTGGGATATGTTTCCTCAATGGCCTATCAATTTTGCAGTCTGAATCATTCTAGAAAAATGTTGTTTCAAAAATGGTGAGATGACCTGTAAATAACATACATTAGAAAGCATCATCAAAAGAATTTATCCTCCCTTGAATTCCGGCCTTCTTTTCTTCACCTTCCCTCTGAAATTTGGCTTAGATATCCTTTGGTTACCTCAGTAACCTATAGATATTCAATATGCTCAAGTGTGATATAAAATGCAAGAGCCTTGCCTCTTATTTATACTCTCCAAAAGCATCTTCTAAGTCACTTAACCCATTTCTAGGTCACTTAACCTATTTCTAGGTCACTTAACCCATTTATAGGTCGCATAAGCTATTTTCCTCATTTTTTAGGATTAACCACTTTCCAAAATTTGAAATTTCTCCATTACTTTATCATTTAAATATTCCTCGTTGACTTTGTCACCTTACTTTATCATTTAAATAATCTTCTTTGATTTTGTCACTTCACTTTATTATTTAAATAATCCTTCTTGACTTTGTCACTTTACTTTATCATTTAAATAATAATTTCTTCTTTTCAATCTCTTTGAATTCTTTGACCTTTTGGGGCTTCAAGTGAACATACGAGGGTCCTCAAGCTTCGTAAGGCCATAACTCTCAAATCATGAGGAGTTATGTGACTTTCCACATACCACCAGAAATGGAATGACATGTACTATCAATATAGAATAGTATTACCTTCAAATATATTAAAACTCATACCATTATACATGAAGCAACTTTGGGTCCATCACCTAAACATTTGTGCTACCAGAATTCGCTACCAGACTTTCTTCAAGGGTTGACATCAATGAAAACCAACCTTAATCAACAATCTCCCGCTTTGGCATTGATGGCAACATTGTTATGCAATATTAAAATCATTTCATCCAATATTGAATTCATATCACTCATGCTCCCCTTGGAACCATGCCTTTGTCCTTTGCATCTCCATGACCATTTCTCCCACTGGAATCATGTCTTTGTCCTCTGCATCTGATGAATCTCTCCCACTTTTTCATCAATGCAAAAGGCATATTTCCATCCGGGGCTTCTCCCCCTGACTGAACTGTCCTCTTTATGGTGCTTCCTCATGTACATCTAAGACATATAAGATAAGCATTCAAAATCATTCATTTTGGAGTATAAATAACTCTAAGTCTATGGCGAAGATACTCAAAGGCTTCCCATGGAAGTGGTTTTGTAAATATGTCTGCCACTTGTTCTTTTGTTCCCACATACTCAACTCCGATGTTCTTTTCTGCAACCTATTCCCATAGAAAGTGATACTTGATTGGAATGTGTTTCATCTTGGATTGCATCACCGGGTTCTTTGAGATACTAATGGCACTTGTATTATCACAATAGATTGGAATGGGCTCATCATACTCAACCTATATATCTATCAAAGTTTATTTCATCCAAAGAACCCGTGTACAACATGTTGTTGCTGCAATATACTCTACCTCGATTGTAGATAGAGATACTCATGATTGTTTATTTCTTATCCATTATACTAAACACTCACCCAAGTAGAACGCTGCTCCACTGGTGCTTCGTCAGTCATCAATACAACCTGCCCAATCTACATTTGTGTAGGCAATAAGAGATAGATCCTTTCCTTTTGGATACCATAATCCAAACTCTTATGTTCCTTTGAGATATCTGAAAATTCTCTTCACTGCTCATACATGTGATTCTTTTGGTGCTTCTTGAAATTGTGCCACCTATCCAACTGCCTACATTACATCTAGTCTGGATGTTGTCACATATAGTAGGCTTCCAATCGTTGACCTGTATTGCCTCTGATATGTTGACTTTGAATCATCATATTTTCTTAACTTGCAATTAGTTTGCATGGGAGTTATAACCGGTTTACAGTCTTCCATTCCAAACCTATTTAGAATTTCTCTGATATACATGGTTTGAGAAATAAACATTCCTTAGTTGTTTTGACGTATTTGAAGTCCCAGAAAGAAGGATAGTTATCCAAGTAATTACATTTCAAATTCATTTTGCATATCCTTTGCAAATTTCTGGCTTAACATGTCATCATCACTACCAAAAATAATATCATCAACATAAACTTTAATTAATAAAATATTACCTTGACTTACCTTGATGTAGAGGTTTTTATTTGTACTTCCTTTTTTGAACCCTGCATGTTGTAGATATTTATCCAGTCTAGAGTACCATGCTCTAGGATCCTGTTTTAGACCATACAAGGCCTTATTTAATTTGCACACATAGTCTGCATTCTCTGACAACTAAAATCCTTATGTTTGTTCAATGTAGACTTCTTCTTCAAGTTGCCATTAAGAAAATATGATTTTACATCCATCTGATACACTTTAATATTTTTGGAGCATGCATAAGCTAAAAGCAATCACATTTCTTCCATTCTAGAAACTGGAGAAAATGTCCCTTCAAATTCGATTCCTTCAACTTGTGCATATCCTTTACATACCTGTAAATTCTAACCTTGTACAATATCTACTACAAACTGATATTAAGAAAAGAAAAGAAAAGATGCAATGGCAAATACAAACATTACACAGAGATTTTTCACCTGGAAACCCAAACTGGGAAAACCAACATATATTATATTGATACACTTTGTGTTACATTGTTTACAATACAATATACATATAGGAGCCAACGACATCCAAAACCCTAACCCAATGACCTGGATTAGTCCAAAACCCTAAATCCTTAACCGGAAATAGAAAACCATCGGCAAAAACCATGTGCCGAAAACCACCTAATATCATGTGGTCCCGAAAATATGTCGGCCCAAAAAAAAATTTCGGGGGCGCTGCACCCCCCAAGGGGGGGCCTAGCGCCCCCCCCTCTTATCCCCCTGCGCACCCGGCGCAGGCGCTCAGACACTACTGCTCGTGCAAAGAATATAACACATACCCAACATTCTCCCACTTGTTGTTTTCTTTGCACACAGGGGTTACAAGGTTACATAGTCAACAATCCAGGGCAACAATGCCCATGGATCCTCTACACCAAGAGAACTTCTCAGTGCTCACAGATTTTGTTAATGAATCTGCAACATTCTTCAAAGTGTCCACCTTCATCAGTGATACTTT